>JASANF010004538.1:0-24880 GCA_030248245.1 Trissonchulus sp. WLG1_4 | reverse complement strand
GTGGAAAAATTGGCATAAGACGAACTAGCAACAATGTGAGCGTTTACACGTAAAAACATGGTGTAAAAAAGATAGGCTAATAAATACAACACAAATATTACTAACATACTTTATTATATATCATTCAACTATCCTGATCCAAAAATGGAGTTGACGGATTATAATAGCACATTATTTGACTCAATTCTTAAAATTAATTCCCCATCCAATACGTGATGAAGTTTAGCACACTGCATTAATCATAATCGGCACTATTGGTCAAATGTCACTAAGACTAAAGCTATTTGAAGACAGGTGTTAACACGTTTCATGCGAATGTCATATATTTATGACATCCGCAAAAATGCCTTGGGTGCGCATGGCATATATTTATGTCATCAGACCTATGTTTTTTATATCTATTCTCATACAAACGGCGCAAGTGGCAGCAGCTTGGGGGATACTGCCACAGCGCACACTGGAGAAGATTTACTATCAAAATTTTTATGTCCCATGTCCAGCAGCTAACTGCAGTGAATATAGTGCATCGTCAAAAAAGGCAAATGTGTAAGCTATAATTATAGATACTTATTTGTTAAGTTGCATATGACAAATATTTTTATTTCAAGACGAAGTAAAACCGCAACTGGGAAAGTCGCAAAATACCTATAAGTCTGTCTTTTTGGAATCTCTTATTCAAAATTGCTACTATTTTAGTGCCTATATTTTTAAATTAAATAGAGAAAACTTTTCTGCAATTAAAAAGGCTTTACGCAAATTTGGTAAGAATCGAAATTTGCCAATCGCAGGAAATGTGTTAAGATTACGTTATTACAAAACATTAATCTAAGCCATTATCCTTTTTGGCTCCGTTTGGAAGTGTACATGATTACTAACCATCACCAACAAACACAAAGTCAAATACCATGAGGTAGACTGGGAAGTGGTCATATGACAGCTTATTCACAAGTCTGAAGTTCTCACTCAGACTAGTCTTAAGATAAAAAGACTCATATATTATTAGTGAAACTTACACCATTTTTGTCTGTAGAAAGCCTGTAAAAATAAATCCATTTTTGGCATAGGTTTCGGAAGTGTACATGATTACTAAACCATCACCAACAAACACACAACGTCACAATACCATGAGGTTAGACTGGGAAGTGGTCATTATGACCAAGCTTATTCACACAGTCTGACAGTTCTCACTCAGACTAGTCTTAAGATAAAAAGACTCATCTTATTCACGTGAAACTTACACCACAGTTTTGTTGTAAAGCCTGTAGAAATATAAAAATAAATATATATATATATATATATATATATATATATATATATATATATATATATATATAATATATAATAATATATATATATATATATATATATTAATTTATTAATTTTTTAAAGTTATTTTTTTTTTTCTGAATGGAATAAATTTGACTGTCTAGTCAATAACCACTATGACAAACACGCGACACAAAATACGCAAATTAAGTCTAAAATTGCACACCAACACACAAAAGTCAACACAGCACCATTTTTTTGATTTCTTAAACCGTAGAGAGCGCAGCAACACCGGGTAGGGTTTTTCCTGAAAAAAATTTCTGGTATCATTCTTAAAGATGAACGAGTATAAAATCACTTTAGGATTGTAGGCATATTACATTACTTCAGTCTTGTGAAGAGCGAATACGGGCATATTAGAAAAAATATTTTAAAAAATAGACAAATAGGTTTTCTATTCTGTGTATATATAACAAATAACAAACAAATATGTAAATGTATATATAACAAATATCATACATGTATGAGGGAGGGGATGGGGGGGGGAGCCCTCCCCAAAATCGAGGACCCGGGGGGGGAGGGTCCCCTAAATTTGGGCAAAATTTTGAAAAAATGGCACTTTTTTGCGAAATTTTTAGAAAATTTTGCAAAATTTAGGGTATTTTTAGTCGATCTGGGGGGGAGGGTCCCCAAAATTTGGCCGGAGAGGCCCGCCCAAAATTTTGACCCCGTTACATGTATGACAAATATATATATCACAAATTTATGGATAAAAATAAATCCACACACCCTATAGTGTCTCCTATAAATTCACACATTGTTTAACTTACAATAATATTTACCTAAAATAGAACATTTCGTCTTGAGTCTATTTTAGAATATCATATTGTGTTCACACTTTCTACAATCATTTTGTCCAGTTACACTATACTCGGCCTATAAACCATTGCAGCGGAATTTATCTGACCTTCTAGAAGTTCCAAGCTGGCACCCCCGCCAGTGCTAACGTGGGACACCTTGTCTTCTGTGTTCCATTTTGCACAGCATGTTGCAGTATCACCGCCGCCTAAAACATACAAAAATACAGATCAAGAGCCCAAGATTTTTGGTATTGTGTATATACTGCTGGGTTTTAGTCGTTTATAATAATTATAGTCCCATAGTAAGTTGTCTTTCCGACAAGCATCCTGAAACTGTGCAAAATACACACCAAGAAAAGTTGAGTTGCAAGACTGAAGTCCCTAAAGGTATATATACACGTCTAACCCTTGCAAATTAAGACAACAGGATGATACTTCCTGACTTCTGTACCTGAGTTATAATACAGCAGATGGGCTCGTAAAAATGCTTCAGCAACACTTCCGTGTGCATATTGGCCTAGCTAACTGGGTCAAAAGCTCAGCACAATATTTTTCGCCGGATCCCGTGTACAACGGCAGTTATCAGAGTGTCTCATTCTTTTTCTGCAAGAGTAAAGTACCACGTGACCTACCAATGATAGTGGTGGCGCCAGCTTGCGTGGCAGAGACAACCGAATTCATCAGTGCCAATGTGCCATGGCAGAAGTTGTCAAATTCAAAGACGCCCACTGGTCTACAACACACAATATATACATATACACAATCGCCACGCAAAGTGCATAGCTGGACTTTGAGTTGTTAGCCATGCAAGTCTTACAGGCCCGCGCATCAGTTGCGATAATAAATAATGCAAGCTGAGGTGGCTCAGGGTGGTCAGAAAACCAGCAAGTTTTAGAAAACCCTATTGGACGAGACATGATCGGTGTCTTTCGCGTTTTATCACGGTCACCAAGACTGAGCTTATTCAGCAATACAAATATCTAACTATAACTTGTTTCGTTTTAAGTACCCCACATCTATCCAGGCATTCAAAGTAAACTTGTCAAACAAACTCTGACAAACTTATAAACGTTCGACGATGAGCTCTTATGTAATAATTGTAAAGAACTTAATACTATAACTACATTATTCCATACAAAATTGCAAAGGAAACTGTACCAAATCCAAAGAAGCAGCGTACCCATTCCAAACAATAGTTTTGGCTCGCAGGACGACTTCAGTGAAATTTTTGGCAGTCAACGGACCAACGTCTAGGCCCTAAGCAAAACACAACTGATTCAATAGTAGTGGTGAAATGCCGCTTCTGAGGCAGAAGTTTATCTTTAATGTGGGGTTTTACTCCAATTTTATAGCCTTGGCGCTGCACTCTCGAAAAGTATGCCGCTTCTGAGCCACTTTTCACGGCGTCAATGCCCACAGCACAGCAGATTTTCAATTCTGATTTTGGATAATACCGTTGAGCTTGTGCTACATCTGTAGTTGTGAGTCCGTTTGAGTCACTCTGGGCAAGAGCGCGTGCGTCACATATTGTGCTTTGTGTCAAAAGCACGGATTGTTTTCTACTAAAATCAGAATGGTTTGATAGCAATTCCGTTACAGCAAAATGCTTGCTTAGCAACACTGAAATGTTTAAAAATAGCATTCCGACTGTATTTTAAAAAGCACACATTTTTGTAAAAAAGCACACACTTTCTCATAAAAGTAGACATAAAAGCACAGGGTGAATTTTGAAAGAAAAGAAAACAAGCAAGCTGGTAGCTATTGAAAACAGCCCAAAATATCTAATAACAAATAATAAACAGCTATAGCCATAGATAGTTTAATTTGACGAAGTGTAAGACAAAGGTCAAGCCCGTTGCCTATTTTTCATTTTGCCGCAGCACTGAGACCGAGAGACTGATCATTACTATTGTCGCAAGCAGATAATTCCAATACATCACCCTGAGCACCAGTATGGGGAATTCGAACAGAAATTTCATATGGGCTTTTGTAAAGCAGCAAAACTAGCCATAGTTTAGATTTGCAAAAGTTGTATTGCTTAGTATATTGGATTTTCATTCTGTAATCTGTATGATTATGATTAAGTTGTGACATTTTTACTCTTTATTCGACCTAAATAGATCACAAACGCCGACAAAGTATTCAGTCAACTGAACCAATAGGGCTTCAGGCCTTCAGTAATATTGTAAGGTCAATAAATCAATCTTATTTACGCCCTCTTAGACCTACTGTAGTCCTATAAGAGTGTTTAGGGTCCTTGGCTTCTAGTAGGTTCACACTTGGTAAAAATCTGCTACGTCACAGAACCTACAGTAGACCGAAAAGCGCGAGAGTAATATGCCCCTAACCACAGATGTACATGGGAGGGGGGGTCTGGGGGGGGGGAACCGGGGCACGCCCCCCCCCCCAGATTTGAAGTTTCGGGACAAGCCCCCTCCCTCAGATTTTACCGTCGGGACAAGCCCCCCTCCTTGGCTGCTGAAAAAAAGGTACCTGAAAACTAAAAAATAGCCCCAGATCACTGTAAAATGCTTTAAAAATGAGCAAAAAGTGAAAAAATCGCTAAAAACATGCGATTTTTGCGAAATTTTTCCTATTTTCAGGCGAAAATTGAAAATTTTTGCGTTTTTGTCGGTTCAAGCCCCCAACAGGCCGGGACAAGCCCCCCTAAAATTTCGAAAATTCCGGGACAAGCCCCCCCAGACCGAGACCCCGTGTACATGTATGCCCCTAACTTACGGTAGGTGGTACGACAGTAGGACCCTTCTAACCTATGGCGTAACTAAGACCCGCCTAAGACTACGGTAGCTACTGCTAGGTATCGTGTACGCCGTCAAGCGGCAACCTGACGCCTCACAAAGAAGGAAATCGGTAGCGGCAGTGGCACCTTCCTTGTGATGAAAAGACTTCAAATTGCTAAAATGAACTATTTTAAAACTTTTAAATTCCTTAAAAACTTGTTATTCGCCAAACTCTAGCTAAACAAAACAACCTAAAAAATAAAACCGAATGTGGCATAAAAAGTAGAAATCTTGGAATCCCCTAAAAACTGCTTCACAGCGATTGGACAAACCGCTTTAAGACTGAGCCCTGATTGGCTGAAGCGAGTAAGCCAATCAGGCCAAATTACAAAATATGAACCTTAGCCATATAAAGCGACGCAAGTCGGCAAACCAGTCAGTCGAAGCAAGTCAGTCAGTCGAGTAAAGGCCGGTTAGCACATCAGTTCAGTCAGTCAGTGCGCTGGTTTGCCGCTGCCGCCTGAACTAGAGCCATAGTCGAGTCATTGCTGCGCTGTCACTCTGTCTACTGTGTCAATAAAACCATTTGTAAGTTGTGGTCTTTGTGTCTAGTTGTACTTAGGTCAGTTTAGTTAAGTCACAACGCAATGTGCGAACCTGGTGAACTACAGCCGTGGGTTGCGACGGCATCAGTGACCAGTGTGGTCGGGTGTTCAGCCCTAGACGATCCCCGTAAAGTACTGCTTAGACTGAATACCCGGTTACAACTGTTTTCTTTGTTTTTGCATTTTTAAGAGGGTAAAAATAGCGTTCATTTTGGTTGTACTTGGGCAAGGGTTGGTCAAACCAAGAGTATATAATAATGTGAACAGTATGAGACTCTTCCCATTGGCCAGCTTGGCAGCGCGGTAGATGCGATTCACAATAACGGCCAAAAAGGGTCCCAAATGGGACCGTACCTAAATGTATACTAGAGCCCAAACGGGATTTTTACCCGAATGAGACCATTTTTCAAAGCTATGAGTCAATCAGATTTAGCTCCGCCAACAAGCAAGGTACCGCAATCTCACGTTGTGGGAGGATCAGGAGGCAAGTCCAATCTGATTGCCTGATAGCAAAAAGGGTCCGATTTCTGTACGGGTCCCGTTTGGCTCCCCTTTTGGCCTTTAGTGTGCCAAGCTGTCGAATGGAAAGTGTATCATACTCTTCCTATTATGTACTCTAAGTCTAATTCTCAGTAATCATTTGTTTATTTTATGCTTTTTGTCATTATTATGCGTCCAATGTGTGTCTATTTGATTTCATTCCAGTATTGTTTCCTTTAGTTGTTATTTTCATTTGTGCTCTATTTTATTATGCTACATAGTTTGTATTTGTTGCCCTGTGTGTGAATGCTCTATCCCAGGTTTGTTTATCATTGCTATTCAATATATTAAATGTAGTATTTTTATTTTATGTTAATAGTACAATTTAATAGGATTACGGCACGGAAGCTATCCAGGTCCAAAAACATGAGGGTCGTCGTCGTTACGTTTTAGACTTATCGTCTAAAAATAAAGCTGGAATTTTTTATGGTTTTAATTCGGTTATTTAGAGTGCGGTAATGCTACAACAGAGAAAATGAAATACAAGGTAAATGGTGTACTTAAATGTTAATAAGGGGTGTTGTCATTCAGCTGGGGCTGAATAAGCGTCGCTTAACGCAGAATAAGCGCTGTCTCAGCGCTGGCCAGTTGTGCCTTCATCTCAGCCGACTTATGTAAGCCTAATTGACAAGGCGACAACTGACCTTCAGCTGACCTTGCTAGTTAGCTACTGAGTAAGTAGTCAAACTAGCTAGCTCTGGTCAGGTCCGAATTTCACTCGGCTAGTGAGTGACCCCTAGTATTTTTCTTATTGCAATATTCGTGCCAGTATATAGCTCTGCAATTATATCATATGCACACACTACACACACGTACCTATTAAACACGTTTATATGCATTGGACGGCGTAGTCTGAATTGGCCCAACTCTGAATTGGCCTAACGGCTGCTATTGGCTGTCTTGCGTATACGTGTGTAGCCATTCACTGCGTACTCACAGGTCAGCTGTTAAATATGCTCCGCCCTAGTACTTATAGAGATTCAATTCGTTTTCCGTTTGATCTCATCAATTGCCGCATGCCACAAGCCGGATTTACATTCAAATTTTTACAGTAAATTTATGCTTTTGACACATACAAACTTTGAAAAAGTTTAATCCTGCCCTTGACAAATTCCAGAACCAATACAATCATCTCTGATAGTTTTGAACAAACTTCGACAATAGTTTTTTTACGAAATTCGATGTGAAAGCTAAGTATAAATGCGAAGTAAAAATACTTTTGAAGCGGAGAGAAAGCGGTTGAGAATTTTAAAAAAATAAACACTTCAAAACAGTGGTAAATAGAATACCAAAAATTAATACAAAATGGATTTAATATAAATAATCCTCTTGCTATATTTTCATACAATATATCATTTTAGGTTTCGCCAAGTAAATCTCTATGTTAATTACTACCTATGTTACAATTTTTTAATTCACACCTTAATGTACAATTCCAGTCTGTCATAGACTCTAGTCACAAAATTCATACCTAAGGTGAAGGTCATAAACTTCGTGTGCGGCATGACTGTAAATGCACAGTCATGATAGGACGTTAAAAGGTCACACTGTTTGAGTTTAAAGTGACAGCCGCCAATACAGACAGCCAATGAAATGCGTTGGGCCAATTCAGAGTTGGGCCATTTCAGACCTCACCGTATTGGACATACACCCTGGCATAATATATTAAGACCTACGTACTCGTCTCCTTGTCAGTTTTGAGATGGACATAATACGTGAAAGTAGGTGTGTTTTTGTCCGTTTCCTTGTCAGTTATGGACATGAAACGTTACAATAAGGTCATAAACTTCGTGGGTGGCGTGACGCACCGGCGTGACTGTAATTGCACCTCAACTGGACGCCAAAAAGTCACACTGGCTGAGTTTAAAGTTGACAGCCCCCAAAGCAAAGAGCCAATGATATGCATTGGGCCAATTCAGAGTTGGGCCATTTCAGACCTCACCTGTGTGTCGTGTGTGCACATAATATAATTGCAGAGCTATATACTGGCAATAAAAAAGTTTAGCGGTCACTCACTAGCCGAGTGAAATTTGGACCCTGACCAGGGCCAGGTAGTTAACTACTTACTCAGTAGCTAACTAACAAGGTCAGCCGAAGGTCAGCTGTCGCCTTGTCAATTAGGCTTACATAAGTCCGCTGAGATGAAGGCACAACTGGCCAGCGCTGAGACGGGGCTTATTCTGCGATAAGCGACGATTATTCAGCCCCAGCTGAATGACAACACCCCTAAGGGATACGTAAGTCTGGGTCGTATTTGTCCTCATCTTTGTTCCTGGTCCTGTAACTTTTCAGTAAACTGTTGACTGTTAAAGCAAAACTATCATTTTTTAATTGAATAAAAATTATCTACCAAAGTTATTATTATTATAATATGACGTATTATTTTGCTAAATGTTGTTCTTTTCAGTTTCAGAGCGACAGGATTATAAACTTTACAAAAAAGTCAAAGTTGTTACAAAGATAAATTTACTCTAAATGTTTGCATGAAAATTCTGCTTGTTTATCAAGTGCGTTGCGTTTTTTCGCTATCTTGCAGACTGGTTCTAGTTCGCGTATTGCGTTTCCACGCTACCTACAGCTTATTGCTGTCTCTTGCGGATGTTCTTACTTGGCTGGCGACGGACTCCTAGACGGCTACAGGACAAATCCGGAGTCATAATCAGATTTGAAGAAAATGAATACAGTTAATTGACCCTTTGAATGCAATAGAATTTCGAAATGGGCCTTATAAGAGCAAACTTTGTCGGCATGTAAATGCTGGGTGGATATTGACAGACTTGGGAAATGTAAAAAGCAGGATCTAGTTGATGATAAACGTATACAATTTACCGAACATATGACTGTTCCGCCGGATAGTGGGGAAACAAGACATGCGGGCGGCACTTTCCTGTACTTAGTGAAATAACACCTATAATTATTGACAACCTGAAACCGAAAATAGACTGCTATTTTCCAAAAGTAGCGTTGACTATGTTTAGTGTACTACTTCCAAACCAGCTGCCTTCCATGCCTGAGGAAGTTTTCACGTATGCGAAGCAAAGTTTCCACACTTGCCGGTCTACTTTAATATCCACAAGTAGAACACGTTATGTGGCTCAGTTAGCTCAGTTTGTAAGATATCATAAGAGTTGTGATACCGTAAGATACTGTAAGAGTGTACATTGTGTATCCTATTGTCAGCACTGACTTCTAAATTGATTCCGAGTTTTTCCTAGTTTAACGTTGTTTTGTTTTTGCCAGGTAAGTAAAGTGTACAATTAGAAGAATTTAATGACATGAAAATAAGAATATTAGTGATCAAATTAAAATGTTGAATGTCAATAAAAAAATAGCGAATATAATTATAATAGAAGTTACAGAGAATGTAATTAACATTTTGTTTTTAGTGGTCGATGTTGAATTAGCCTAGCTCTCCCTTGAATACACAATTTATCGAATTTGAAGACAAAAGAACTTTTGGCGGTGGGTTGGTAGGCTGGATAGTTGGGCTTGGCGTGGTTGTAGTGTCGGCTTGGCTTGGTTTGGTAGAAGAGAAAGATGAACGGGTACATTGTGTGGAAAAATGACATTTTAAAGACAAACCCTTTTAAAGAAGGAACAAAAATTAGACAAGCACTATAGACTGGTGTTGTCTGGCTGTGGGCTTAGGATGATATTAGTTAGGTCCGAGACGCGAAAGTAATGAGATTTAGCCTAGGCTGCCTATGATTTGGGAAAATTGTTTAGGAAAATGCTTTTGGGGCTCAGTCTGGCGTTAAGTAAGTTGATTAGTTTTAGGCTGTGTCCAAGATTATTTTTGAGAAAATTGGATGTGAGATAGGGAGATTTGTGGCTGATTGCGAAAGGTGATTAGTTTTCAGTTTTTCTATTTCTTTGCATGATTAATGTACCTCTAGGCTGATTTGACGCTATGTGGAAGCCTATTTTTGAGAAAATTTGTTTAGAGAGGAACGTTTCTGGCATAATATGCAACTATGTATTCCCGCATTGTATATCTTTAACCGTTTTGTGTAATGACCCTACAGTGGACAAACCTAAATCAAGTTGTAATACAGTTTCGACAGCAAAACGAAACAAAACGTAGTAGTTAAATTTTTAATAAACCAGCACGTTTCAACACCTTATAAAAATTCCGTAGGAAAGCAGCCGTTTGCAATCCAGATAAAATCAGCAAGCAAAACCTACAGTGCATCACGCTGAAGAGCCTTTTAATATGCTATGTATCACTGTATTTATAATAATATATATGCAATAACGCACAGTGCATTATGCTGAAAAACCTTACAGTGTGCCATAAAAGGTATATACACATCAACTCGTAATGCACTGATGAGCTTTATATGCTGTATAACTGACATGTGTACCGCACGTCTGAGTGGTTAGCACAATAGTACAGCTTACTGGCCACTCGCCAATCAGACAAAAAACGCACCAGTAGTTCGGTATGTGTAAGACGGTCGGTCATTTCCTCAGTTATCTGGAGATCTTTTTCGAATGAGGACATTCGTCTACCCTGGGGGGACGAAAGTAACTGGCAGCTACAGTAGACCCTTACGATATATTGATGACGTACGGACATTAAAAATCAAAAAGCCGGAATACTGCAGATTACAGACAAACTCATGACTAGCCACGATAAAAACTTAGCAAAAAAATATCAAACGGCTGACCTCATGATCGAAGCAGCTAAAAACTCAAAAAAAGGGCGGAAATTTCTGAATAAGTAGACGTTCGCCTACAAACACACCGTGCTAACTAGCGCAAAATCCGTATTTGGGAAGTGACTACAGCATTACGCAAACTGCCTACAAAGATACTATACAAACCCGAGCTGAAAACACAAATCGGCCAGTTGCTTAAGAGTTAGACCGTCTGAAGGAGCAAGACAGTTGATCGGCCGTGCTCTGTATTCTGTCTGTGCGAACTATCTATTGCTGTCGATTTATTCTGTTTGTGCTGTCATTAAACTAATTCGATCTGGACTTGGTGAGTACCCTCGAATTGTCGTAGACTTTGGGTGATTCTTGGGTTTGAACAAAACTTAAGGGGGTAGTGTCGCGAAAGCAGTTTTGCTCATAGGTTGTGAAAAGAGACCTTTTTGCTTTGACATAGTTCGTTGACTGAAAAACTAGTAAAATGCTATGTGGTGTCAAATAATCTCTGCCAGACACTAGACTACCAATATCTACAAATATTTTGAGCTAATCACCATTTGTAAGCCAGACAACACACAATAGGGACATAAAAGTTAAAAAAATCAAGCCAGATATCAGATTGGCCAGCTTGTGAAGTACGTATAATGGTTTGACGCACAATTTTTTGCCATAAATAAGAAAAATAAAAAATGAAAGTTCGTTTTTCTTTTGATTTTAAAATAAGCGTCTAAATTTTTTACAATTTATCATTATTGCTGTGAGTACTTCGCAGTTTACGCACAGTTTCACAGTTCAAACATGTATTACACCGCAACCACTCAAGCAATTCGCACTAAATTGTGTGTGCATAAACTAGAGCATATGTGCTTTTAGACTGTTTAAAAAAATTAAACAAAAAGGTTTATTATGGTGACGAAATTATCGAATGTGAATAGGTTTTCAAAGCGTCATTTTTCCGACTTTGTGACTTAACTGCTAGCTGTATGCTGCATTAATTTTGCTGAAATTTGGCGAAAATACTTGCCTCAACACGTATTTTCAGAATATATAAAGAACAGTGTCCTATCTTATACTGAAAAAGTTTTACAGTCACGCAAAATCGACTGCTTTCGCGACACTACCCCGTTAAGAGAGGTTAGGTCTTCCGAGCCGTAGTGGGACGAGCGAGGTTCTTCCTGTAATCGGGCAAAGAGAGTAAGAGCCACTAGACGATTAGAATGCTGAACCCTTTGTTCAGGTGTTATTTCGACAAGAGCCTAAAAGCTCGTTTTGAAATTTATTCTGGCAGTGTTGGGCTCTAAGCCCGGTTATATATGGGTAGAAACTATTTCGTTCTATAGTTTTGAAGAAATAAGTTAACCGAGTTAGCAAACAATTTGGAGCATGGGTAGCTAGGTTAGCTAATAGCGAATAGTGCTTAAAGCATGAGTAACTAAGGTCACTGGTAAAATAAACTGGTCTGACTTTAACCACCAACAGCTAACAGTTTCAAGTACGTATGGCTAACTAACTGCTCAAATATCATCTAGGTGATTTATTCAGAAAAAGCACGATGGTCGACTTTACAAAAACGGCAACAAAAGTAATTACGCAACCAACCAATTTAAGGATAAAACCCTGTCTTGAATCTCAGATCTACTGGAAGTTATTCGACATGTGTAATATATAATAGGTAATGACCATGTGAATTGTGACACAGAAGCGGCACACTTTTTAGAGTATAGCTTCCTTAGGGCCTAAATTTGAGAATAAAACAGACATTAAACATAGGCTACAGGCGTCGTAAAAAGTGGCTCAGAATTGGCATACTTTTTGAGAGGCTACTTCACAGCTGTAAAAGTGGACTAAAAACAACACGTTAAAGATAGGCTCCTAGCTCAGAACCGGCACTTTACCACTACTGACAAACCATATAATTAGACTAAAGATGGCAAGAGCATAGAGTACAAAGATGCACGAGGACACTAGACAATGGGGTGTTTAAAAACTAGCGGAGTGGTAGCTACATTTGTTGATTTTATATAAATGCAGCCGTTTATACACATCTGACAAAACTGTTAAACAAATAAGATCCTCAAGTCATATACGTTCAAGTATTCTACATTCATGATTCAAAAACCATTTTTAACTCCAATCCAAGTAATTTCTTATAAAAACTGAGCTGCAGCAGTTACCATCCAGTCATCGGGTATGCCAGATTCGAGAGTAGCCGTGGAGACTTGTGCGCTTTCATCGAATTTGTCGGCCAAAATAAAGTCAACGGGCAAATGCAGCTGGACGTTGTTCGCCTTGGCCTTCTCCACCAATTTATTCACAATCTGCGCTCCCTCTTCGTCGTACAGACTTTTGCCAATCTGAAATAGGTTTTTTAAAAAAAATCCTTTGAATTCTGAAAAAATGACATTTCTAAAAGCTAAAAATAGAAGTTACGATATCAGGATATTTTTTTTTCCAAATCCACAGCCACAGCACTTGGTCTATTGTTTTCAAATAACTCAACATTGAAAAACTATAATGCTTTGCTTAATATTTAAGCATTTCATCTTAACTCTTAATACACAATACAAATACATCAAATTTCAGTTTACTTTAGTTTAATTAAAGCCCGAAAGTATTCACGACTTTACAAAGATATTCGCATGTCTTAATATTATTAAAATCGTCTGCTTGAGAGTGAACTAATAAAAATCATCCATAAAATGTAAAATCCAGATAATTAAAGTCTGACCAAAAAATGCTGGACCCTGAGACAAAAAAAACACGCGATTTCATTACGAAAAGAACGAATTGCAAGCATCAAGAGTACAGCGAGTAGTCACGTAGATCACGTCACTTGTTTTTTTGTCTCAAGGTTCAGCATTTCTGGTCAGATTTTAGTTAAAATAAAAACTAAACATACTAACTTTCATATTATTCATAACTTTGAGGAAAGTATAAGCCATGCCACCACCAATAATCATTTCATTGACTTTGTCCAGTAGATTCTCAATCAGTTGGATTTTGTCTTTGACTTTAGCTCCACCCAAAATCGCCAAAAATGGTCGCTCGGGATTCTCCAAGGCTTTCGCAAAGTACGTCAATTCTTTTTTCAGCAAAAATCCGGCTGCTCGTTTGTCAAGATTGACTCCGACCATCGAACTATAATAAAAAGCCACAGAATAAAGGCTCAGTAAGGCTCGATTCATACTTACAGCGGTGCGTCCATTCAGCCGGCAAAATTACGAAAAAATCACACGCACACCACTAGTGTATGATCAGATTGCGGCGTAATTATTACGTAAGTTTGCCGGTTGAACGGACATACGGCTGTAAGTATGAATTATTCAGTTATATAGCAGTTCTGTTTAATACGTGGCTTTCCTTCCAGCAAGTCTATGCAGGCAAACATTAAAAAAATATATGCAGAATTACAAAACTAAGCCTAATACGAGTCAGCCTAACTAAAGCCTGGAAGCAAATTTGTAACGAACAATCTAAACCTAAGCGTAAATTTCAGTATTTTTGAAAACGCACACCCACATTCTGACATAGTAGTACAGCTGTTAAGTATTACTCGACCTTCGCCAAGACCGCCCGTAGAATACCTGTGTGCGCGATGGGCCGTGCCGAAAGCGTCGTTCACGTAAACGTCCCCAAGTTTGGTCAGCGAATCACGGAAGGCTTTCACTGCAGCGTCTGATGCTTTGATCTGAAAACAAATAAAAACTGATAATCAATTAATAAAGTCTGACAAAAAAAGCTGCGCCACCTACTTACTTTAGTGCCATGACTTATGCGACTACTAGCTGTACTCTTGATGGCCAAAATCTATTCACTTCCCGGTGCACACCTGTCCTCCAAAAGTCCAAAGACAAATTTTGGACAGGTATATGTGAAAAATTGGCAGACCCATTTCAGCTACTTCTTTTGCATACGAACATTTTGGACTCATGCATAAAATATTTTTATTAAATGGTGTCACCGTGTCATGCGCAGACTATGACTTTTGTTCATGCAAAAAATTGTGAAACGTGGCCACTGGCCAGGCAGGTTTGTTAGAATAGCTTAGGGACAAAAAACAAGGACAAGGACAAGGACGAGTATGAACCGGGCTTGATCCGCACACACCACCTTATTTCCATCGGGGCCCACGCCTTTCCCCTCCTCTTCGACGTGAAATCGCAAGTTCTCCAGCAAAATCACGGAGCCAGGGGCTGGATTGGCACAGGCCGCCTCCACCTCCGGTCCCACACAGTCCTTCAAAAACTGAACGTCACTGCAATAAAAAACATAAAAAAGAAACAAAAAAACTTCATCAAGTAATCCTAACTAAAGTTTTTTGATTGAACTATTTTTTACGAAATTTTGCGTGTTCTGGAAATGTATCTGAAAGGGTCGATTCCAGAATTCAAAATAGAGTCAACCAGTGGCGTACCCAGAAAAAAATTTCGGGGGGGGGAATGACTTTTCGATTTTTTGTAATGGGTTAAAATGCACTTTTTAGCAATTTTAACACTCGTTAAACGCCTTACAAACGCAAGATTACTAAACCATCAGGTTGCAGGGGTCTGGGGGCGGCAGCCCCCAGAAAAAAATGGGAAAATTTTCGATTTTTAGGACAAATTCTGTCAACTGGAGGCGTATCAGAAAGTTTTTCCGGCCGGACCATAAAAACCAAAGGACACAAGGTTGCGGGGGTCTGGGGGCGGCAGCCCCCAGAAAAAAATTGGCGATTTTTCCAATTTTTAGACCGAATTTGGTCAACTGGAGACGTATCAGAAATTTTTCCGACAAAATTTAAAACAAAAGATGGGAGTGTCATATCAGACGGTGTATTCCACAAGTAAATGTAGCAGAATATACCCGTGTAGACATGCACACGCAGCATAATGTACTTGTGTATACATGCATAGGCATTGATGAAAGATAATAACGAGGAATAGTAAGCCACATAGTCGCAGGGGTCTGGGGGCACCAGCCCCCAGAAAAAAATTTGGGAAAATTTTTGATTTTTAGGCCAAATTTAGTCCATTGGAGACGTATTAGAAAATTTTTCCGGCCGGACCATAAAAACCAAAGGGGGGACCCTTGTGTAAAAAATCACTGGGGAAAAATTTCGGGGGGGGGGGGAATTCCCCCCATTCCCCCCCCCCTGGGTACGCCCTTGGAGTCAACGTCAAGTCAGGCTGGGTCGGGCCGGATTGAGATTCCTGACCCACAAGTTGTACTGATGAGATCCACAGATGTACATGGAAAGATCTGGGGGGGGGGGGGCGAAGCTAGCCAAATTTGAGATTTTGGGACAAGCTCCCCAAGATTTGACCTATCGGGATAAGCCCGCCTCCTTGGAGCTCCAAACAGTTGCCATAAAAATCCAAATTTGCCCCAGATAGCTGTAGAATTATTAGAATATTATTCAATAGAACCCTACGCTTTTAAAAATCGATTGTGCGAACTATTGGCAAATCAACACAGTTGGAAAACTAGCAGAAACTGTCTGTGAAATACGGCCAAAATGGCTAATACGCATCAATAATTTACTAAAAAACACCTACTAAAATATGCACTTAATATAATATAAAACTGCTATAAAGTTCACCCTTAAAAAACTACTAATCAACTAACACTCCAAGCAGTTTTTTTAGTTCATCGACGACAGGAGCAAGGGTATATTTGGGATTGGGTTGTCCATCCGGTCGTCCCAGGTGGCTCATCAGCACTACCGACTTTGCTCCCTTCTCTCGAGCATATTTCACTGTGTCCAGTGCTGCTACGATCCTGAAAATAAAAAAAGTATTGTTTTAAATTTAAAAAAAGTCGAATAACAAGTCGGATAACATTAACAGGGCTATGTATAACATAAAATATTTTTTCAAATATATTACAAAAATATATTACATATCGAAATGAAATTTAAGAGAATTTATATACTGAGCTTTCGCTTGGACTTAGTCGGTGCCGCTATTTGTAAATAACGGCCATGAGATTCGCTCAATGACTCACAAAGCTTATAAACTTGGCCTTTGGAAAGTCAGGGTTCAACTAAATCCATGACCATAGCTGTACATGGGGGTCAGGGGGGGGCAAGCCCCCCCTCCAGATTTGAAATTCTGGGACAAGCCCCCCCTCAGATTTGACCCGTCGGGACAAGCCCCCCTCCTTGAAACCCCAATATCGCCTCAGATCGCCGTAAAATGCTTCAAAAATGAGCGAAAAGCGAAAAAACCGCCGAAACTATAGGAATTTCGCAAAAAAATTTCCCATTTTAGGCAGAAATTGGAAATGTTTGCGTTTTTGGTACAAAAAATCGGGACAAGCCCCCCCTAAAATGTCGAAAATTCCGGGACCAGCCCCCCCCAGACCGAGACCCCGTGTACATGTATGTCCGTGACCCTCGGATTGTCTTGTGGACTCCCGCAGTCAGACATAAAAGCCTGCTGCTGCGCCACAGTTTTCAGTTCCCAATTCTCCCGTACCGTAAAAGGGATTAGTCGTAAATATAACCGCGCCTGAGGGTAACCCTAATCTCCTCTGAAACCGTGATTAATGACTGTTCAAGATAGCTCATAACTACCGTAAACATGTTTTGTCGTTAGAACATGAGTCCGAGGTGCGTGAAAATTTGCACATTCTTAGTACATTTATAACATTATTTTGCACAATTTTTGTTTCAATTCTGTTGTAAAGAATTCACTAAACAGTTTTAATCCAAATTTAAGCCATCTAGGTAAATCACACATAATATATAGAATGCATCCGGTAAATGACTGCCGTACCTCTGATTGTTAGTTATTTTTCCATCCTTCAATGGTACGTTGAAATCGACCCTGATAAGCACCCGCTTGTCCTTCAGGTCGAGAGCATCGATACTGAGCTTGGAGCTGAGAGCCATCGCGTGCCGTCGAAGCCAAAATAAGATCACCCTGAAAAACTATAGACAATATTTTGGCGTACATATACACTCTATTGGGATGCCGATGCTGTGTTATTCACTAAATAGAGTTGAAACAAATAGGCTAAATTTATTTGTATTAGACACAAAAAATAATGCCGAAAAATATGACACAAATATATAAGAAACGGAGCACAGTAACAGTAGGAAAAGTAAAAATCCGCTTCAAAATGATAAACAATATTTCGGAGTTTTAGGACGACAGTTAGACTGCATTTAGAGTTTTAGACTGTTTTCCTAATCAAAAACACGGCAAAACTAAAGACCCCCTACTGGGTACGGCATAGTAATGTCAATTTCGTCTGGTTTCGAATATTGTTTTCCATTTTGTTACCCAAAACTGTCAGGGTTTTAAATATATCACACCAAAGGGACTGAGTAATGGTCCTTCTTCGCAAAAAGCGAATCAACTTTGTCTGTTAGATATAAAGCTATATGGTTGATATTCTCATTTCACATAATCACGAGTAGAAACTAGAAAAAGCATACCTTAGTTATCAAGAGTGAAAAAAGATAATTTAATTACCTTTGCGTCGCTAGAGAGTCGAGGGTAACCCAAAAAAGCGAGACTATGAAAATTTTCCGCTGGTTAAGCTAAACATGCTTGATATGGCTGCTAAGGCCACTTTTGAATACGTGACCAATTGGATCAATTCAGACAGTCACATGCAAACGTACCTCGGTACGACGAAGCATACTATCAAGAGTACATAACAATGTCTCCCTCTGTTGCCTGTCATATAAAGCAGGCAGATGCGCTCGCTTATCCGAGTCGGCTCACTTGTTTAATTAGAGCCTTACTTTTCATAAATTAATATTAGCTGGATGAGAACAACTAAAGTCTGACCAAAAAAAGCTGAACCCTGAGACAAAAAACACGTGATTCCATTACTATAAGAACCAATTGCGAGCATCAAGAGTACAATGAGAACAAGAAGTCACATAAATCACGCCACCAATTTTCCCTCAGGGTTCCGCAATTTCTGGTCTGTTTTTAGATTAACCTCATAACTCAACATACTACAGAGGCATATCTTCCATTCATAAACTTTTGAATTATTTCCACAACTTTTTCAATAAAAATCGCTGAAGCATTTTGCATCTGTTTGTTAAGCTAGTTTCGAATCTTTTGATGTTTGTAATGTCTAGCCAACAATATGATACTACAACTAGAAGTCAGGTAAGTCCGACGCATTGGCTATCTCGTTTGTAGACTGGAAGGCAAGAGTGTAACTCTTAAATTCAACTCTCTGTACCACTGCTCCTAATGAACAGTGTCCAGATTAAATCTTAAAATTTTTTAAATATGATAATAAATGTAATTAAAATTACATCTTAAAATTTCTTAAATATTAAATTTTATAAATTTTAAAAATTTAAAATTAAATCTTAAGATTTTTAAATTTTAAAAACCGCGTTAGAAGCTGCTAATTTTTTTACCAAATGGGCCAACTTCAACGAGCACATTTTCCTGCGCTATAAGAAAGCTAGAGAGAGGATGTCTCATTTTTCAGCCGTAGAGTCTTTCACACTTTTAAATAACTAGAACGTGTCATTTCAATCGCGATTGCTTCAGCATCAACACCAGACAGCAAATCAAATAAAAAGTCAGGAAGCAGTAAACTTTAAAAGAATTTACTTAAAAACTCTAATTAAACAGAAAGAAATACAAAATGTACAAAACACAACAGAAATCAACGCAAATTTCACGGGAGGAAAGTTTGGCACAAAAATATCATATTTTCTAATTAAATCCGATTAAATCTACAAATTAAAATGACCTGCTGCAGCCAACACTTCATTTGACTGGTTAGATTCACATTTCTTTAGTGTTTTTGTTAAAAGACTGGTTAAAATTAAATTTTAAAAAACATGGCGTAATCGTCACCACAAGCGTAATAGCCACAGACTTTATTGCGACAAAACGCTACCGCAGCATGTCATTATGGTCACTATCTCGATTTAGCGAATTAGCTTAAGTGTCTACCCACAACAAAAACATCTAAAACAATTTAATCCGCTTAAGGGGGGGGGGCTACCCAGGCCAAAAATCAAAGTTCTCCAATTTTGCTTATTTTCACATATGTTACTCCCCCAAGGCACCCCAACGTCAGATGAGAACAATTAAGCTTGAAGGTGCACTTTTGGTTCAGTGCGTTCGTCAGTGCATTTACATAGGCAAAAGTACGCAAAAAAGCCTAAAAGTAGCCCTTAGTTAAACAGTTCTAACACAAACCACATCTAGTCATTCAGGCTGAAACTTGGCATAGTAGCAGCCCACATGCATGCGCAAAATCGTATGATCCGGATTTTGGATATATGTTTTCAATTCAAAAATCGAGGGCGAAATGTGAAAAAATGGCTGTTTTTTGGGCACACCAAATTTGAGTGATTTTACATTTGGCGTCACTGCTCAGGCCATGAGCAAAAATTTAAAAAAATGGATCAAAGAGGTTGAGATATGACATTAGGCTATCGAATCATGTAAAAATCAGCTTCGTCAGTATTAACAAAAATTTCGAGTAAAGGAACGCTTTCTGAGCACAAAAAACTTTTTTTACGCCTATGATTTACACGTAAAATTGATTTTTTGGGAGCCCCTAGTAAAAAATTGGCAAAACCATTGGTTCCAGTTTGTTACATCGGTGTGCAAAGGGGGGGGCTACCTGAATAAGTGAAAATTTTAGGTTCTGCGATTGGCTTCAAATTTGCACACCATGTAGCCCCAGGGAGGGCGCATCGCAGATGTAATAAACTGGAACCAATGCTTTTGTCAATTTTTTGCTAGGGGCTCCCAAAAATTCAATTTTACGTGTAAATCATAGGTGAAAAAAAGTTTTTTGTGGTTGCAAAGCGTCACTTTACTCGAAATTTTTGTTAATACTCACGAAGTTGATTTTTACATGATTCGATAGCCTAATGTCATATCTCAAGCTCTATGATCCATTTTTTTTAAATTTTTGTCCATGGCCTGAGCAATGACGCCAAATATAAAATCACTCAAATTTGGCGGGCCCAAAAAACGGCCATTTTTTCACATTTCGACCTCGATTTTAGAATTGGAAGTACATTTCAAAAATCCGGATCATACGATTTTGCGCTTACATGTGGGCTATTACTATGCCAAGTTTCAGCCTGATTGGCTTGATGTGGTTTCTGCTAGAACTCTTCAAGTAAGGGCCACTTTTAGGCTTTTTGACGTACTTTTGCCTATGTAAATACACTGACAAACGCACTGAACCAAAAGTGCACCTTCACGGTCAATTGTTCTTATCTGAGGTTGCGGTGCCTTGGGGGAGTAACATATGTGAAAATAAGCAAAATTGAAGAACTTTTATTTTTGACCTGGGTAGCCCCCCCCTTAATCCGGTAGACAACAAAATTAAGCCCAAAATCACAATCCCAGTTTTTTCTTCTTGCCAGCCTTTGCCGCAGTAACGGCCCCCCCAGCGCCCATCCAACCCGGTACTTTCCGTTTAGCTCCTTGAGAGTCATTGTGCTGGAGTGCTGGCAGTGGATTAACTGGATTAACTGGGTTAAACTGACTAGCCGTAGAGTTCTTGCCAATAATCTCACTCAACGGCAGCCAATCGTCAATAGCGGCGGCAGCACGGGCTTCAACGCTGGCCTGATCCTGGACAGATTAAAGAGATTACTGGACGGATTAAAAGGATATAAACGGCTGTAAGCATGAAACGACCAAAAAACTATGTCTTAATATGTATATATAATCAATTTTAAATTTAAAACTCGTTTGACCACAATAAAATACTCGGGTTCATGGAGCGGTAGAGCGACTACTAATACCACTATTTTAATCAACGAAATTAATATACTAAATATTTTAAAATTAATTTAAAAACACATAATAATAATAATAAAATTAATGTAAACTAGTAGCGAATCGAAAACAATCGAAACCATAATTTCGTTTTGTACCTTTTCACTGACGATTTCTTTTTTCGGGCCTGACAATCCATGTTCGTATTCCAAAATAGCAAGCGCCAGCCTCAGGTGATTGTATTCGAAATCACTGGGTAGCTGTTCCTTTATGGGCTTCAGTGTACTGATATCTTAAAACAAACGACAAACAGATAATAAACAAACATATTGAATAGAAACACAAAATAAACAAACATTTCAGAAACACAAACAATCCTATCATTATGAAATGAGTGCGAGCACTTTACACTCAATCAGAGCTACAAAATGTTGCTGTGGCATCTATAAAGGTACTTCTAAAACCATACATGTAACGGGGTCCAAATCTTGGAGGGGGCCTCTCCGGCCAAATTTCGGGGATTCTCCCCCCCTGATCCACCAAAAATACCCTAAATTTTACAAAGATTTGTAAAATTTTGCCCAAAAAGTGCCATTTTTACTGAATTTTGCCCAAATTTTCGGGACCCCCCCCCGGCCCCTCGATTTTGGGGGGGGGCGGTCCCCCACCCCCCCCCCTCATACATGCATGACTAAAACGAACCAGAGTTAATGGGCGCCTGCCGAACAGTGCGTCTCACAGTATCCAGCATATGCCACGTGAGGCCCAATCGGCCAATGTCCACAGGGAGGCCGATTTTAACTGCCTCGCACAAATGACCAATCAGAGTGCCAGCAGCCAAAGCACGAATGGAGGCTGCGATTTCCTGTAACAAAAACTAAATGACTACTGTGACTCACTTGATCTGAATTAGCCTTGGCTTCAAACAAAACTGACGAAACTACTCGAGTGGAATGCATAAAGGCAGTCTAACGTTTAAAACAGTCTATGGCGTTCTATTTCAGTAAAATAGACCATCGTAACAAGACGTTCTACACGTATTACATAAGTTAGAATGTTGACCTTAGACTGCGTTTAGAAAGACTGAGCTAAGACAGCCTTTATGCATTCAACCGCTCAATACTCATGCCCAGTTCAAGGTGTAAAAAAAGCTCACACGATGTGCGTTAACTTTTCCACTGCGACTAAAACCTGACTAAAACCTGATCCTCTGTACCTATGATGACTTGAGCATTAAAAAATTCATACAAAAACTAAATGACCGATAGACTGATTTTATTCAACTGACCAAAGGCTTTTTCTGAAGCTGAAATAGCTTGTACGTTTCCTTGCTTGTGATACTAAGCTGATTTAGCAGTCGGTCTAAGTTCGCCGGCGCATTAAAATCCTGAAAAAAACTTTGTCTTTCGTTTTGCTTCAAATGGCTCACTCTTATACAAAAGAGAGAGTCACTATAAAGAGCACATAAATCGAGCCATACATAATAATTATACATCATATGCCGTACTCTTGTTATTAAACTTGCTGTGAGAACATTTTTAGCTCAAAATAAAAACGGTTACAGCAATTAATTGATCAAGCCAAGTAAAAGAAGCAAGTACAGCTCGTATAAACCCAGCCGTTGCTTCAGCATACTGTAGGCATACAAGCTCCAACAAAAAATACACTATTAAACGTTTGCTGTATTTTGTCTAGCCAGTTGAGGTGATAATACGTCTCTAAATTCAGATCCAGCATTTAGGCAAAAAAGTCTTTCTCACCTTAGGCACACTTTTTTCACGCCCAACAGCTAGCCCAGCTAGCTCAGGATGGTGTCGCACGAAGCCTTGAACCACCGCCACCAGTTTGTGACCAAACTTCTGCACCCGGGTCTGTGGGAATTCTTCCACACTCGACAGAGCGCCTAGACTGGTCGGCATTTGCTCGGCGATATCGAGTAAGCTTCGATTGCTGGCCACCATATAAGGCGCGACGCTGAATTCTTCGGCCAGCAGATTGCGTGTGCTCATGAGCTCGTCATACAGTTGGCTCTGAAACAGCAAACTCTAACGGCGGTAATCACAAAGGTGGTTTTACAAAACGATGGTTTAACTTCAACGTACAATTTCGTGATTTGCACATAATTTTACTACGAAATTTTGCCTAATCGTTACAAAATTCGTAAAACTTCCTCAACAGTGGTCTTAGTTCAGCTTGAATTTCAGCATAACCGAACTTGCTGTACTGTAGGTTTGAAATTTACACACCTTACGCGTGAATTGTAAAATATAATACCCTTTTGCATTATGAGAAATACCATTAAGCATTTAGCATATTTCACAAACTGCAAGGACTTAGCTGTTAGTAAGACTCGACTCTCGACCTTAATAAACTAACACAACCCAGGCTTCATGCTTTCGATTGCACATATTACGCAAAACAGAGCTGTTGAAACGGCAACCATAAGGAGCTACCTGTAGCTGTTTCACTTCAGCGGGAATAATAACGTCTTGTAGTTGGGTCTGAGTTTCGTTGGCAACTTCAGGCCATTTACGGACTTTAACTGCATGTAATATTCTGCAATACATTAAAAAAGATTAGGGGGTTAAAGAACGACCAAAAAAAGTTGATCACTGAAAGAAAAAAGGTTTTCTTCTTCTTTTCTTGCAGCTACTCGCTGTGCTCTTGGTGGCCGAATTTCGTTCTTTTTCTAATGAAATCACATGTTTTGTGTTATCTCAGTATTCAACATTTTTTGGTCAGACTTTAGTAATAAAAATGACAAAGCTAGCTGGATGATTATGCAAGAAATAAAACATTCGAAAGTCGCTTGAATGGAATCGAAGAACTCAAATACGATGAGAGCAGAAGAGAAAAATCGCTAACACACATGTCCAGATATAAATCTAGTAAACATATACATCACACCAAAAGTCCACACTCCAGAATCCAGAGTACGAAAAGTTAAAAACGCATGAAAAAAATCCAAAAAAAGTAGGAAAAATCTCTAATGTTATTTCACAAAGTGTATAGGAAAAACTACTTTTTTCCAATATTCCCAGCACCACTGGAGCTAGCGGCCGTAGCAGTAGTATCCGAATGCGAGGGTGTTTCCAATTGCAGCAAGTCTGAGCTTGGCTCCAGCATCAGTGACAAGGTCTTGTTGAACGATTTCTCGCTCAGCCATTTTTTGGCTTTCGGAGTTAGTTTTACGGAGTATCTCAGTCCGTCCTGAAATGGGACTTCCGAAAAATAACCCTCCACGACCAGAATTCGACCTGCAATGAAATAAAAAAATAAGTAGGTTCGATAACCGTCTTCACATTTTCAAACTCTCAAATCTGTAAAATGACAAAAGAATTGATACATCCAAACACTATAAACACAGAAAACCACTTCAGTGTAAAATTTCAAATTTCAAAGTTTGAAACCTTACCCAAAGCTTTCCACCATTTTTCCGATTTCTCTCTAAAACATCACACACCCTAATTAATACATATGCTTGAATACATGAACGATTTT
>JASANF010004536.1:0-22526 GCA_030248245.1 Trissonchulus sp. WLG1_4 | reverse complement strand
AAACGACAAATACCACAGACTATATATATTGCTCAAATAAATAAATAAATGAATAAATAAATAGATAAATAGATAAATAGACAAATAGATAGATAAATAAATAAACAAACAAAAGTTGTTAAATTAAGGTAGAACATGAAATTTTCTTAATCTGGATTGCGCAGAAACATTCGAAATCCAAATTCATAACAATTGTGAAGGACTTATAACAAGTAATTTTTTCAAAAATTTTGAGTGACAATATTTTTAAGTTTTAATTTATATTTCAATTTTTTATTTAATTAAATAGATTTCTAACTTTATTGTCATTTATTCAACTTATTATTGCGTCTTTTAGAAAGTCATGTTATGTGCAATTCAGCATTAACTTCGGCCATTCAGTTTCAACAAGCGTTTATAAAATTTTACAATTGTTACAATCATAGACTTGTAATGTTGAGCAACGGGGCACAGTCTTGAAAACATGTCGACAGATTTTCTGGTGAATATTTTAGTTGTGTCTATTATCCTGGAAAACAATTGTGGAAAAGCTTAGAAAGTAGTCAAGCCTGAACTAATAGCTGGCTGCAAGGACTTTTTGACGGAAAAGTTTGAACATTGCAACTTCAAACCTATGAGCCAAATAAAACGGTACTTCAAATTGTCACTAATTCTGTTTGTTTATTATTATTTTTGTATTTCATTAAGGACTATTTGGATTGAGATATTTGTTTAATTTTCTATTTGCAATCACATTATCGGTTGAGGGAAATCCATTAGTGCAAGATGCAACGTATAAATTTACATTTTTTACAAACTCTACGACAAGAAAATGCTACGCCCTGAAATTAAACAGATGGCGTGATTATCTTGACTGCTCGCTGTACTCGTGATGCCGGCCGTTTGTTATTTTGAGTTATGAAATCACGTGTTTTTGGGTGGGCTCAGGAAACAGCATTTTGGGTCAGACTCATAGAGGCACTAAGGGGTAGTCGGCACCTCCCCTCAGTCAGCCGGCAGCCCCATCAGCCCTCGTCCCCCCTCAGCTAGCCAAAAAAATTACAAAAACTGAGTAAAAGATCTAAATAATCACCAAAATTTTCCCGATGCGACCAAAAATGACCCAAAATGAAATGAAAATAAAAAACGGCAATTAGAAACAGGACCAGAACAACTTTTTCTGCCAGGGGTCGGCCCCCTCGACAATTGCTTCAGTATTTAGTGATAATTGTACAATTTTGTTCATATCGACTATATATATATATATATATATATATATATATATATATATATATATATATATATATATATATATATATATATATATATATATATATATATATATATATATATATATATATATATATATATACATATATACACATACATATATATATATATATATATATATATATATATATATATATATATATTTTTTTTTTTTTTTTTTTTTTTTTTTTTTTTTTTTTTTTTTTTATATATATATATATATATAATGTTTTACGTTAACATTTTTTGTTGCAACTTGCAGATGCCCTGAAGGTGGCGACAAAACCATTTACGATAAATGTTTTGACGAGGCAATGGCAGAGGTGAAGCATGCTCTGACAATGACTTGCAAAGATTTTGCAGACAAAGTGTTGGCATAGATCAGGCTGACGAATGAAGAACATGAGACAAAAAGAATATTTAAATTTTAATTTTTTGTTTTAATAAATTTTGGTATAACGGAAGACAATGACTAGTTTTGTGCATTTTATTCCTTTGAAAATACTTTTTAGGTGCAGTTACTGCACATTAGGCAAAATAGCAACAAAATTTTTAACCATGAGTTTAAAATTAACACACGAATAGACCGGCCACAGCCTTTTTTCGAGACTACACGCTTAAAAATGTTTGTTTCGCTGCAGATTTGCTTTCTTAGTCAAAAAGTGACGAAATCGATATAGTGATTCAATTAAGCATGCTGCTTTTACAGGTGCTATTTACGTTGTGAAAGTTGATGATTATTAAATCATTGATTAGTTGGCTTGGTGAGGCAAAACTCAGTGTTTGCTTCGGGAGGAAACTTTCTAACTCGACCTGATTAGACCTGACACACTCCCAGTTTCAAAAATTTCGTAAAATTGACTTGGAAACTTTTGTAAGGCTTCACTTATGAGCACCCCCTTCCTCCCTACTCACACTCCACTTACCTTTTATACTTTTCACAACATGAATTAACGCTCATAGTATTTCATTGTTATATACGTACATTGACTCTCTGCTGTGCAATGCAAAAAGTGGTCTGGCTTGTTTTTACTGTAAAGTGGACTGCTGAGTCAGTCTGTGCTCAGTTCGTGATCTGTACGGTCCTGTCTGTAACCTGCCCTGTTGCCGCCTATGCCATACTGTATTTCGGCCCAGTTGGCCCCTGTTTACGTACCTTGTTGTTTCATTAAATAATACTAAATTTATCCACTCGTTTGTGTCATTGCTTATCAAACCACAATATTAACATGACTATCCAAATTTGCCTTCAAACACTACCCAAAATTAACAAAAATACAAACGGCCACCTAACCTTATTTTTCAACTCTGTCATAGGTTGACGGTGGTGGCTTCACTAATGATTCCAGTCAAAATAAATCAACGTATTTGTTTGGTCTTTTTAAACACCAGATCGTTCTGAACATTGGTATCCACACGACTTACCGCTTGGATTAAAAGCATATCAATCACTGTGACCAAAGCCTTTTCTGCTTACGGTCACAGCTTAGTCCTGTTAGGAAAAATTTCCAAGCCTTTTTCAAAGCAGGTAGTCCGACCCTTAAATATATGGCGTACATCATTTATTACCCTCACATCGACTGTAGTCTTGTCTAGACTCCAAAATGTCTAGTCTAGACATTTTGGCCAAATTGTGCCCAATCCTGGCGACTTCTTGATTACCCATATTTATATCGCGGGTGGACAACTTCATTTGCGATTCCACAAATGTCAATACAAAAGCGTCTGTCCTACAAACGCTGATAGTGAAGCACCGAAGCCATAGTAAAAGGGCGCATAGTAGTAACTTTAAAATTACTTATTGTGTGTTTGACCCCTTTCAACTTATTGTGTGTTTGACCCCTTTCAAACTACAGCTACAAAAACAAACATACTGATGCGGCCACAAAGTCAATCGATTCCAGTTAAAATTCTAAATTCGCACACAGTGTGGGAAAATCTTGGCCATTCGAAACGCTAAGTGGAAAGTAAAGAAAATGTGTTTGGCCCACTGTATTTCCCGTAATCAATAGCCAAGGTGATTTTCCCTTCCCGTAATCCCTCTCTTGTCACCAAGAGCAAGCACTATATCGACCCAGTTCATAATAATATATTCAACTTGTAGTCAATAATGTTGTCATATGTGGGATCTTAGCCCTGGCAGGTCTGATCCTATTTCTGTTATTTAAAAAGTACAGTTTGCCCAAACGACAGCAAAAATACACAAACAGGCACAAACCCGAAAATACCGACGACCACAACCCAGTCAGAACTCCCACAAAATTCAAAGCCCAAATAAGACTAACACGAAGGTTTTATTAACCCCACAAAATTATGCAACAAATGAACAAACAAAATCTCAAAAAACTTGGAATCAAAAGTCGAAATAGAGAGTCACCAACGATCTGAGGCCAAACAACAGGGCCACAATGAACTAAGTTGCCGTAACCGGGCACAAAAACTAAGAACCAAAAACCAAAAGACGATAGTAATCAAAACGAACAGACTTCACACAACAACGCTCATTCCACACGCCTGACTGCCGCAAAACCCTATAACGATAATAAAGCCAGGCAAACTCTTAAAACACACAAGACCCAGACAGCGTATGCAAATGAGCTATCCGCATATATGCATGCATATACAACATGCATATCTACGTATCGCGCAGTCCGACACACATGCACACGAAGAGTACACACACAGACAGCAATAGGCAAATAAACGCACATATAGGCAATATCGGGAATTTCCCGACACAGCCATAAAAATTCGCGCGGGAACAACGTAGGCAGTATTGAACCGCAAGGTGAATGTTAAAATGAGCCTCGGATAGGTCAATTCTGTTAAATTTTTTCGCACCTTGAACTTTCAAAAACAAGTCGTGTATGTTCGGTAGCAAGTAACGGTCTGGGATGACGTACTTGTTTAAGTGTGTCATGTCCAAAGTCACTCTGACATTACCGTTTGGTTTACCGATCATAATCATTCCAGGTGCCCAGTTGAGCGTTCACAAGACTAGCAATTTCCTAGCTTTTCAGTTTTCTTACGTCAAGCTAACGGTACTGTACGTAGCTGTGTTGCAAACAGTTTATGATGTAGGTTCAAAGTAAAACAAACCAATCTGACCAAAAACGCGATGGCTCACCGGGTTCTTCTAGTGGAAAGTGGGGGGTTCCCCGCCCCCATACCTTTTTCAAAAAAAACCAGGACATGAATCGAACTTGTACCTTCTGCTACACTCCGGAATAAGGTAGATGCGCTGACCATTACACTATCCCGGCCTACGACTAACCATTCTAACTGCATTTATAAACCCAAGCTGAAATTTACAACTATAGACTTTACTACGCGGCTGTCATTGCAATTTGCAAGATCCGCCTACTACGCTGACCACTGCGTTACATATTCCCCCCGCTTAATCCAACTGCGTCCTTGCAGTTGCTCAGGTACTCTCGCTATACAAGAATCCCTGGGTTTTCTACGGATCACCCGCAACCTTACCGAACCATAAACTCTTGGTTTTTCTAAGGATTACCCGCAACCTAACATCCAAACCACAATAACCTAGCGGCGTACCTGTAGGGGTTGAAACCCCCAATCCGATTCCCTATCCACGCAGTGGTCAGCGTAGTACGCGGATCTTGCAAATTGCAATGACAGCCGCGTAGTAAAGTCTATAGTTAAAAATTTCAACTTGGGTTTATGCAGGCAGATAGAATGGTTAGTTGTAGGCCGGGATAGTGTAATGGTCAGCGCATCTGCCATATTCCGGAGTGTAGCAGAAGGTACAAGTTCGATTCCTGTCCTGTTTTTTTCCGAAAAAGGTATGGGGGCGGGGGAAGCCCCCACCTTCCATCTGGCGTCACGAGTAGGATCCCGCTAAGTCCGGCTGGTGGGGTTGCGGGTGATTATTGTACTATCGGTGTGAAAATCAGCAGTTAGATTTTTGATTGTGTTTTGTAATTTGATATTGCATTGAACCGGATTGATGTAATCGTAACAGTTGTGATTAATTGATTGACAAATGCACAAAAATTTAACCAAATTGTAATAGCATATATTCTTTGCGATAGAACTGGAAAATTTATAGATGCAGCTGGCCGTGATTATTTAAGTTGTGTTTAAGTTGTAAAACTGGAACGTCTGAAAGTAGTGTAGCGATAGAAAACAAGAACGTCTGGGAGTTGTGTACTGATACAAAACAAGCACGTCTGGAGTTTGAGTAGTGATTAAACACAAGATCCGCCTACTACGCTAACCACTGCGTTACACTAGAAACTTTTAAAAACTTATCCATTGCAAATTGTGCCTTGGTGCATTTTTAGCAATTTTAAAAGCCTATTAATCACGACACTTCTATTTGCTTTAAATATGAGGTTGCACTTGCAAAACGTTGTAAGTACGGTGTTTAGAACAATTAAATGTTTACCAGAATTAGCACCTATATTGAAATTATGTACGACAAAACTTATTATTACAATTGTGCCAATTGTGAAAGTTTGGCGTTTGTAACTATCCTAGCATACTAAATGTGCATCACAAGCATATTTACACAATATGTTTACTCAATCATATTACACAATACTGTCTAATGCTTATATCGGCCCAAGTGTAGTGTCCTACACTGTTAACTTTGTTGCAAATTTGCCAACTTGGCCAACTGAAATCGGCCAACTCGACTTGGCCAACTTGGCAAACTTGAACATCCGATACTTTGACTAATCGAAATGAAGTCAAGTTCTAATCCTCTAGTTAATTTTTTCAAGTTAGTCAGTTAATTTAAAATGTAAATTTCGAAATTTGAACTTGACTTTATTTCAAATAATGAAGTATCGGGTGTTCAAGTCGGAAGTTGGCCAAGTTAGCCATTGAAGTTGGCAAAGTTGGCCAACTCAGCTGGCTAACTTGACCATTTCTGATAGCACAAGATCAGGATGGAGTGCCCCCGGATGTGCTCTCAAAAATTTTTTAACATAATTTTTAACGTCAGATTTATTTATTTCTCATCATCCCACATTTACAGAACAGTTAACAATTTTTCGAAACAAAACTAACTAACTATGTATATACATTAACTGATTAAGTTGGTTACATTTGGCCATGTAGGACACTACGCTTGGGACCCTATATCAATAATAGCACAAGCCTCACATGATTATTTCAATGTGACCATTGTAATATTTCATACTTGTTACAATTGTAATACTCAGTTGTAGTTTTGAGCAACTGGACCCTGATGGAACGCGTCTAGGGTAGACAATTACTTGCATTTAGATAACTAATTTAATATATCATCATAAATAAGAGTAACAGCTTTTTTTATTTTATTTGTTAAATCATCAAGTATATAAATCAAAATTCGCTTACTGCTATCAATTCGTCCCCTAGAGCAACAACCGGCCAATTGACAAAACCACCGTTTTGAAAAAAAGAAGTTTAAAGGTAAAAAATATGTAACTATTATTATTCATTAAAAACAAGAGTTCCAATGGCTAGAATAGAAACGCTTGCAATAATGTTTTAGTTTGTTTTGGATTTTCTTAGAAAACTAAGTGCTACAAACGTTGGTTTAATTGAAATTAGTGCACTAGAAATAATTGTTTTGAATTCAGTAGGGTCATGCTAATTTTAGGTATCATTTGCAGGTATCATTTTTAGGATACAGCCTACATTGGTGCATAAAACAGCGGTCAAACTAAGTATTGTTATTGCTCACAGGACTTTTGCCCACCAAACTTAATAAACTCACATTTCAAGAAAAAGTAATAGTGTTGGTCGTGTGTTTACCTTAAATTTAGCTGCAAACGAATATCCATTTCCCCAACTTGCTATTTGTTTATTAGTAAGATAACAAACAGTTTAAACCAGTCAAGTAAAAACATCAATACACGAAACAGCAAACGTCAATAGTCAGACGTTGTATGGACATAACCGTCACACAATTCGGCCTTAAAACCCATTAAGTCCACGTCTTTGTTCTTGAATCAAATGGGTTAAAACTCGTTAGTAAACACACAACAAACGATGAACCGTTAATAATTTAAGAAAAAGGATAAACAAGCATGCCCCAAAGGGGGCAAGGTTCGTTCGCTGCGTAAAAATTTTACTTATTTTACCCATGTATGTACATTTGATTTTTACTTTCAGAGCTTTTGTGTTAAAAACACACTATAAATTCAACAATTTTTTCGAAAAAAGATGCCATAGTTGCTAGAATTGTTCGTAAATACTAAATACAGCACGCGGAGTCGCATATTTGACAAAGAAAACATTGTCAAAACAGTTTATGCTCACAAAAACTGCTTAATTTTTTTGCAAAAAAGTGAGCATTTGGGGGTCAACAACAAGTTTTGGACTAGCGCTTTTGATCACTCGACCACGCTAGTCTACGGATGTTTCCAGTTAACTGCTAACTGATTTATTTTCAGTTAAAGTTACGCAGTTACAGTTAACTGATAATAACTGATAATTGAACTGCTTTGATTTTGAAATGCAGTTAAAAACACAATTCTTTGAAGCAGTTAACTTAATTGTAACTGAACTGCTTTGCCCGTGAAAAACTGAAATAATTTTCAGTTATGCATCAGAATGGCTTTTGATTTTTAGTTTTTAAACATAACTGAAAATCAAGTTTTCAGTTCAGTTGTGGGAACATTCGAAAAATCAGTACATTTACGTGCGTGCTTGTTTATTTACGCACACAATCGATTTTATTTCTCCTATTGCGCCACAGCGCAACAGGTCTTTTTATTTGGGTATTGTCTTGCGTTCCTACTTTCAGGAGTTTATGTCATTTGTAGTTATGTAATATGTACTACATATAAGAATTTTTTGGATTGAAATAATTTTTTGATCTCATGTTAACACCAAGTTTTGGATTTAGTAATTAAAATTAAATAGTAATTAATTTAGTAGTAATTGCAGCATCGCAGAAACTACGAGGAAATTTTGTCATGATCACAGATATCATAATAGCAGGAAAAGAAACCAGAAATTTTAAAGAAATAACTGAAAATAGTTTTCAGTTAAAGTTACCAGTTACAGTTGACTTAATTGTAACTGAACAAATTAATTTTTGTAAAATTAACTGATAGTTGATCAGTTAACTGAACTGATCTAATTTTTAGCTAATCAGTTAACTGATTAACTGAACTGATCTAATTTTCCACTATTCAGTTAACTGATTAACTAAAGTGTTCTAATCTTCAGCTAATCAGTTAACTGATTAGCTGACTGATTATGAGTTCGGTAACTGAAAACATCCATACACGCTACTTCGATGCTTAGCGTTGTTTGCTTATGACTATGTAGAAAAAGTATAAAAACAGAGATCAGTCTAGACAATGACGTGATCAGCATGTGTGTCTAATCTGAAAAATAAAAAATACGAGTTTTTAAATCACAGAATATTAGCAAAATTACAACTAAATACGTAGACAAAAAGTGTTATTAAGCATTATGTCATTAAAAATTGCAAAAAAGACCTGCCTTTACAAAAAAAGAGCAGTTAGTTCGCATATTGACTTTACGTGTTAATCATATGCGCCTATCACCATGTGGCTACCACAAAAACACAGAGTTGATTTCAAAACAATAGTTACGTCTCTAGAAGGAACAAAAATACTCAAATTTAGACACTGTACTGACGTTTTACCCAAACATTATCAACTTTCAACTGAAAAGTCTAATCATTAACAACTGGTTGTAAAGGGTTGTTGTTATTAAGGTTGTAAATAACCGACTATAAGATAAAACAAGCTACATAGCTTCTGTAATTATGATAGTTGTGTCTTGACAAAAACTGACCACTACCATTGCCTAGTAGGACAAGTATTAATACCAAAATACAGTATAGATAGTAACGCAGAAACAACCAGTTTAGCAATACACTACTAGATTCAAAAATTCAAAATGTGCTGGCGTCTGCAAAGGAGATTTGAAAATTTCGGGTATATTTCTGATTATTAATTTTCATGTCAAAGGAATAATGCGAAACGGCCAACATATTGAGTTCAGATCAAGTTTTGGGAAGCCAAATTAGGCTTTCGTTCCAAGTATATTCAGTCCAACTATTATAATATTTTTACAATTCATTAATTTAAATTCAGGGCTACCGTATTTCTTTTACAGGTTCACAAACCGAGGAGAGTTACAAACAGAAATAGTACTATTATCCCATATACAGTGTTACAATAGCATCCTTGTCTCCTGAGCTTATCTACAAGATATCGTTATTTTACACAGCTCATTTTTGGCTATTTTTATCTCAAATATTCCATACATAATGTCATGAGCAAGTCACATACAAGCAAACCATTAATTGTTGTCGGCAAAGATAAAAAATGCGCCGCAAGACTTGATATAATAGGTGCATCTTTATGATCATGTTATTTATTACATTACTTTAGAAAAAAAATTGGTGAATTGTGTACCATGTGTGAACTAAACTGTGAAGCTGTGAACATTCATGGGCGTGGAGGGATTGGGGTGATTGCTCCCCTCAACTTGACCCCGCTCCCCGAAGAAATGTCCGCTCTCCCCTAGATATCTTCAGCTGCACATGTGTGGCTGTGAGGTAGATGTCGCGTGTAAGCCTAAGCGTAAGCCCTAAGCTAATAAGTAAGTAAGCCCGTAAGCCTAAGCGTAAGCCCCTAAGCGCTATTTGCGCTAATATTGTTGTGTCTAGCTCAAAAACTACAGAAAAACACCCCCCCCCACCAAAGAAAACCCCCCGCCAACCCAAAAAACACCTCCACCCCTGCACCTCCGTTATTTGCGCTATACAAGCTACTACACATACCCCCCTCCACGCCACCTCTCCATACTTTCCCCCCACCTCCCCACCCTCCCTCCTTCTACCTTCCCCTCCAGATCTATATAGCGCAAATAGCGCTTATAGCACAGATATAAAAAAAGCGCTATAACACTTAACGCGCTATTTCGCGTTCGCTTACCTTACAGGCTGTGAACACTACATTTTGCTGATACGGTTTAAAAAGCGCCGCCGCTTAAAAAAAAGCCGAACAGAAATATTATTTGATGTTACCGTAACCCAGGAAAGATTAATTTAATGATGTCTAACTTTTAAGTGGAATTCCCAGATCAGCTTATTGCAAGCATTATTTATGCTTTCTTTATGGCATAATTTATGATCTTTTCTCATAAAAATTGTTTTTCAGCTATTTTGATAAGGCTTTGCGTAGGACGAGGAATTGTATTTAACGGGCTGTCGATTCTAAAAATCATCAGTTGTCTTTAACTTCTAGCAGCAGTCTCCTTCTCACCTGAAAATCATCTAAAGTCTCGGGTAAGTAAGTATCTGCGAGTTTACAAGTAACCCTTTACACACCAAACCATAATCTGAATTACTAGTCCTGATGACACATTATACAAAAAACGCAAAAATAGAGTTACAATTATAAAGCTTTTATAGGCTAAAACTTTTTTTGAACGAATTAGTTTCAAATCATACTTCTTACAGGCATATGTCAATTCAGCCAGCAAAATTGAATAATGACGACACTGATAGCATATAATATTTTTATTTACGCTTTATTTTAATTTTTCAAAGTTTAGGGACGTTATTCGTTTCCCTGTAGCATGCGCTTGTGGCCACAATTTTAGTTTTGCATAATACGGCAAATAAACAGATAAATCTTAAGCGGTGAAGTAAGAGAGGAGATTAGGTCAGTGTTTGTCCCATAAGAGGACATTTGGCAATTATTTAGATAAGTTTGGCAATTATTAACCAGGACATTCGGTTGTCTACTTGTGGACCTTAGGGCAGAAGGTATCGGCCCTGAATTGCCTTATAGCCTACAACTTGTACATACACCGCTCCAACTTCCACTTTTTTTCCACCTTGTTCACAGTCTCACGTCAATTCACACATACCTTATTTAATTAGATACAGTGGGTGGAATTCTAAAAGGGTGATAAAGTTAGTCAGTGATTACGAGATTATCGCGCGTTTATCTTCAATTTGTAAACGAGTGATTATTTTCAGTGTGGAATGAGATCGGACGAGCCTATTCTCAGCGCGTAGAATTCGTAATGACAAAACTCTGTAGAACAAAGATAGTCATGATTCTGGAAGGCTGCTCAACTTAATCAGTGGTTTATCTGCTGAACAATTTTAATGGAAACTTAGACTAGCATTGTTGCACGTCTAAGTTTGCAGACAATAGAATATACTGAACCGATTTGCATAATTTTGGTACCAATGAATTTCTCTTGACCTTAGGACTTCAAAAATACAAGTTAACATTTTTTTACATAGTTTTTAAAATTTAAATTTTAATGTTTTTGCAAGATTTTAGTGTTTTTTAGATTTTTTTGTCTAGTTTTTTGGTTGTCCGAAACCACAACATTTATTTCTGGAATACTGCCGGTCACTCATAGGGACAAAAATACGCTAAATTTACCACGTTTCACGGAGTTTAAACGTCTCGTGAAAACAGCGATCCGATTGTTACTCATAGCCAATTACTAAATAGTAATTTGTAAATTATATAGCCGGTAGCAGCTGTTACAATTATCAGCATATATTTCCGCTTTTACAGTTTCGCCGCAGCTATTGCTTGCCATGGCTATACTGGTGTTTTCCAGATAGCCACGCTTTGACTGAAAAAAATTTGGCTGTAGCAAGATTACTGCTATTTTCGGAATGAAGTGGACAACCCTTAAAAGGGGCAATTCACCTGTAGCCGCCAATAGCCGTTTAAGATACACAGTGTGACTGAAATAACCGGTTTTAGCTGCTGTCAGCATTGGCTATTTCATCAGTTGTGCGGATTCGACACAGATATAGCTCGCCTGTGTGAAACACCACCCTACAATAAATAAGGTGAGACCAGCTGGTCTGGTCGGACCACATGTTTAGTCTGATACCCGCAAAATTATTTAGCTGAACTAATGAAGTATTAGTAACTATTATCACTGATTAATAATTGAAAATAGTTACTTATTCAGAAAAGTAATACACTTTGCTGGCTGAAAACTAAACGCTGCTAAAAAATAATTACTGACAAAATGATAATCACTGCTTAATCAGTCTTCCAGAATAGCGTTTAGTCAGCGTTTAAACACTTGATTAGTTAATCACTCGTTTTAGAACGTTTTCAATACGAAAAATCGGCTGACCAGCCAGCTTGCATGAAAACACACACACTCAGACATACGTAAATATAAAGTTTTCTAGACTGCTGATCAAGATAGTCAGGGTGTTTAGCAAGCGTTTAGCAAGTGATTAAGTTAGTCAGTCGCTATTCACCCTTTTAGAATTCAACCCAATGAAGCTGTTCTTACCAGCAAAATAATACTTACATAGAAATGAACTTACTCATCAGGCAGGCAAAATATAAGGCCATTATTTCAGAGATGATACGTAACAATTTACTGTTATGACAATTACGGCGCTACTAGCAGCTATGTGTGATTGGAACTGTATACCTATAGTCAGTTGTTTTTGCCAGAAATTTTAGAAAGAATAGTGCACAGTCGAAATCAGTCCTTAAAACTGACTTATGAGCTCTCTCAAACTAGTTGTGTACTTAATAGACATGCTCAACAACAACAGAATCTGTCATTTCAATCAGCATGAAATGATGTGATGAATATTTTTTGTGAAGTAGTGTTTTTTCACGGAGTGATAATATAAGATTGATATTTCCATTCCAAGATCCTTCTGCATTTAGCTTTGCTTGTTGTAAACAATAACTATTCGCTACATCAATAATACTAGCTTGAGTTGACTCGATTACATGCTAATTTGTAATGTCGTTGTTTCAGCAATGTTGTTTCTTGGATTTTTGACCGTCTTGGCCGTAGCAGGCGTAAGTTTGTCGTTACTTGAAAACTATGACTGTGACTTTGACTATAACTATGAAATTTTTTCACTAGATACTGCAAAATTTTTAAGTTGTGGATCTGTCTGCTATTATATTAGTTTGCGTGGTATCAAGAGTACATAATACAGTGCGACACTCTTCCTATTATGAATTAGGGTGTGCGTCCAATGCGGAGTGCAAAATAGCACGTTTATGTAGGGTTTTGATGGAGAGGGTACCCTCCCTCAGCTGAAGAAAGGGGGGCACCTCCCCTTATTTCAGTACCCCGTCTTCAGTTCAGGGGGCTACCCACTCCTCATTTCAAGACACTGACCATTATTTTCGTCGATGTGCTGAACTGAGGAGGGGTACCCCCCTCAACTGAAGACTGGGTACTGAACTGAGGAGTGGTAGCGCAAAGTCTTGCTCAGTGTCTTGAAATGAGGGGGTACCCATCTCAGTTGAGTACGGGGTCTTCAGTTGAGGGGGGTGTCCTCCTCAAAACCGTACATAAACGTGTTATTTTGCGCTATGCATTGGACGCACGCCAGAAGGCATAGTAGGAAGAGTGTCATACTCTTCTTGTTATGTACTCTTGGTGGTATGTATTCGATAAAAACAAAGAGGGTCACATATTTGGATTTGCCATAGCTTTCTAGCCACACTTGCTTCAGACACAGGGTTGGCGAGAATGAAACCAGGTCGCGGGATTTTTTTTTCAATACTACGAAGGTTTCAAAATTTCAAAGTTGAGATTTTGGTAACTCGGGTAAAAATTATGACACTTGCAAATATATTCTAGTTTTTATAAACAATTTGCAGCCCTTTTTGCCAAGTATGAAGTTCATTCGCCTGACAGAGAGGATATTCCATGGGTCATTATACCTAATTTTTTAGGTATCAAATGGTCAGCTAACAACGCCGGTATTTCTTCAAGTCTCGTGTTTTGGAAGTGCAGCAACTACTGTATTGTATCAACCGTAAGTCAAATTTTTTTGCAGAGTGTATTTTACGCATTATTTGCAAAGTAGACTTCAGCCTAGTTTAAGGGGGTAGTGTCGCGAAAGCAGTCGATTTTGCGCGACTGTAAAACTTGTTCAGTAAAATGTTAGAAATTGTTCTTTCTATATTTTAAAAATCTACCAAAAGGCAAATTATTTTGCCAAGTTTCAGCAAAATTGGTGCAGCATATAGTTTGCAATAATGTCTCAAAGTCGGAAAATTGACGAAAAAAAAACCTATTCACATTCCATTTTTTAGTCACATTTATCAATTTTTCTGTTTAGTTTTTTTACACAGACTAATAGCACATATGTTGTAGTTTATGCGCACAAAATTTAGTGCAGATTACTTTAGCGGCTGTGGAGTAATACTAGTTAGAACTGTGAAGGTGTACTTAAACTGTAAAATAGTAACAGCAATGATGATAAATTGTGGAAAATCTAGACGCTTATTTTCAAATCAGAAGAAAAACGAACCTTCAATTTTCTTTTTTCTTATTTGTCTCAAAAAATTTTTCTTATTTGTGTACTTCACAAGCTGGCCAATCTGATATCTGGCTTGATTTTTCGAACTTTTATGTCCCTATTGTGTGATGTCTGGCTTACTAATGACGATTGGTCCAAGATACTTGTCAATATTGATAGTGTGATGTTTGGCAGTAATTATTTGATACCATACAGCGTTGGACTAGCTTCTCATTCCATGTACTACTTCAAAACAAAAAGTTCTATTTTCACAGCCTATGAGCAAAACTGCTTTCGCGACACTACCCACTTAAACATGTACGGTGAAAGGAGTAAAAACAGTCTAAAGCCTGTTTTACACGAGGGCGCATTTTACGGCGCACTTGATGGCGCATTTCATGGCGCATCCCATGGCGCATTACATGGCGCATTCCATGGCGCATGCTATGGTAAATTGCATGACGCATTCAATGGCGCATTGCATGGCGCATTACATGGCGTATTACATGGATGCAACGCGCCATGAAATTTTCCCATTAAAAAATTCTCATGGCGCAAAATCAAATTTTCTGCAATTTTCATGGCGCATCAGAGAACGCATAGCATTCAGCAGCCAATCAATCGAAGCTATGACTCAACTAGTTGGCTTAGCCCCGCCTACTGTAGTTAAATATTATCAATACCCTAAATACAGGATTAACATAACTGGATTTCTCAATCAGTATGATGACTAAAGACTCTAAAATTGACATTTAATTACGATTAATATTTTATTATATATTATTATTATATTTTATTATATTTTATTATTTTATTAAATTATTTTTTTGGCCGTTTAAGATGGAATGTTGCAGGTGATATTTTTAACCATTATGCCAAAAAAGAATGTTTTTCATGTTGTTTAATTGGGCATTTTTTTAGAATAATAGTAATACAATACAATCTTCATACTTTTTAAAAATATCTGCATTATTTCATAAACCTTCCAAAATCGAGCATTATGATATAATATTCTTTAGAATATTGTTTCGTAGAATGCTCCATAGCGTGCGTCCACACGTAAAATAATGCACCATGTCATGCGCCACAGCATGCGCCATGCAATTCGCCATAGCGCGCGCCATGTAATGCGCCATAGAATGCGCCATGTAATGCGTCCTAGAATGCACCATAGCCTGCTCCATGTAATGCGCCATGAAATGCGCCATATGCGCCATGTAATGCGCCCTGGAATGCGCAATAGCGTGCGCCAGGTAATGCGCCATCTAATGCGTCATAGCGTGCGTCATGTAATGCGCCATCAAATGCGCCATGTAATGCGCCGTTTATTGCGCCCTGGAATGCGCCATGAAATGCACCATGAAATGCGTCATGTAATGCGTCATGTAATGCGCTATGCAATGCGCCCTGGAATGCGCCATAGCGTGCGCCATGTAATGCGCCCTGTAATGCGCCATGGCACGTTGCACGCAAAACACATGTCTAAGGGCAACTTTCTAACCTGCGTGTAGAATTTTACGTAGAATGTAAAATTTCGTTACGTATGTAGAATTTTGTTACGATTTTACTTATTTACTTATGTTATAATTTACTGAAACAGAACGCTTTGCACTGGTTATGTGTTACTGTAATGTATAGCACTTCGCTTCTGCAGCCGCTTCTGAAATTTGGTATAATTTTACAAAAAAACGCTATTGTTTTGAAGCGTTACGACCGCTATTTTAAGAGCTATATGCGCGTGTAGTGGCAGCGAGTATAGCGCAAATACCAGAGGGGGAAGGGGGGTCGTTTAGGGGGGGTATGGAATTTAGCTGGGCACAATACTAGCGCAAATAGCGCTAAGTGTGCGGAGCTAACATTATGTGTCCTGTGTAGGGCAAAAAAGTCAGACCATTTTCATTTAAGTTGAAGTTAAAGTTAAAGTAAAGGCCATTGATTCAATTTAAGTTAAAGTTACAGTTAAAGTAAGGCTCAGGCTTCAATTTAAGTTAAAGTTAAAGTAAGCCGAAAATCAATGACTTTTTAAAATAACTTTAATTAAAATTAAAGTAAGGTTATTTTAATTAAAGTTAACGTTACAGTTAAAGTAAGACCTTTAACTTTTTTGGAGTTAAAGTTAAAGTTAAAGTTAAAGTAAGACCGTTAACATTTTTAATTTCAGTTAAAGTTAAAGTTTAACTTTTTTGCCCTAGTCCTGTGTCTTACACGCGACATCTCTCCAATTATGGATAACTTATCAAAAACATTTTGTCGCTGCGAAGTTTAGAGGGCAATATAAAAACGTTCTTCAAAAAATTATCTTCAAAATCGACAATTTGTACGATCTTAAATGTAGTGAACTATTACTTTGTGACGTTAGAGCGTTTACAGTGAGGCTGTGCACTTTGGACTTTCAGGTGCTTTACAAATGAAATGACCCAGATCCAAAGAGTTGAGACGATATCACAACTGTCATCTGCAATCTCCTGCACGGGGAGCGTGACAACCCAGTTTATGCTATTCTCTTCAAAGCTGGCGTCGTGTTTCACAGAAAAGAATTTTTATTACTATGATGAGTAAGTTTTCCGAAGCCAGGAAATCAATTGAGGTTGTTCCTGCAAAAACCACAAACGTTAATTTATGTACTTATTGGAAACGTAAACCATTATATGCATTGGCAAATAAAGTAAATCATATAAAAAGTAAAATTAATGGTAATAAAAAATGAAATACTTTTTTGGAAACTTAAATTAATTTTAGGACTAAAAGGTGTTGGTATGACGAATTATACATTTAAGACGATGGGTTGCTTCCATTTTTATGCTAAGCGAGCGTTATTTGCTGAAAAATATTTGCTTAAATATCAACTATTAGTTCTTAACTATTATTTGCGATTGTTTTAGATGTGTCTACTATCCTGGAGAAAAAATTATGCAGAAATTGGAGAAAGTCATTAAGCCTGAACTCTTAGCCGCCTGCAAAGACTTTTTGACAAAAAAATTCGAAAGTTGTAATTTTAATCCTATGAGCCAACAAAAAAGGTACCTGGAGTTGCCACTAGTTGGTTGTTTATTATTTTTTGTATTGTCAAATAAGTGTATTTCTTTTTTGTAGTTAACATAATTCTAGTCCTATTATACGTTAAGTGTAATTACGTGCTTTAGGTGCAAGGATCATCTCACGAGATTTTCTTCAATACATTCTAAAGTCTGGCTAAAAACATGCTTCAATACATTCTTAACTCTGGCTAAAAACATCGCTTAGCCCTGAAACGAGACTTGTTGGGTGATTATTGTGACTGTTTTTTGTACTCTTGAGGACAGCAATTCGTTGAATTTAATGAATTTAACGAATTAGTTTGTTTGTTTTTTTGTCTCAGGGTCTAGCTTTTTTTTAATACTTGGTAAATTTAACCTTAAAAATAAATAGTTTTGTTTATATTATTTGTATGTTTGAAATTTCGTCTGACCTCTTTTTAGCACTTAAATAGATTTGCTTACTGCGTGTTGCATCTCATTGCTTATCTGCTAATAAAAATTTCACTTCTGAACGAAACTCTGAAAAACTATACAATATATACTTTCTAATGTTTATGTAATGTTATGTATTCTAATATTTGTAAATTCGCATGATTTGTTCCAGATGCCCGGAAGGAGGCGACATTGCCATTTACGATCAGTGTTTTGACGAGGCATTCGCAGAGATGAAGCATGATCTCACAATGACTTGCAAAGACTTCGCGGACAAAGTGTTGGCTGGTTCTGCTGCTGCTACAGGCGCTGCGGCTGGTTCAGGTGAAGGTTAAAGGCTTTGGTAGGCCTTAGATGATGAATTAAGAAGATGAGGCAGCATGAAGACTGTTTTAAACATGAAACTTTTATTTTGTTAAATTTGGGATAAGGTAAAACAATGACTAGTGTTGCGAATTTTTTTTCAAAAATAATAAAAAGGTCCTCTGCCAACAGGGTGAACTTAACATAAGTATGCATACATAGGCCAGAAAAAATTCTTGACATTACGCACTTCAGGTTGTTTTCGTTGCACCTGTGCTGGTAGTCACAAAAAAGCACAAAATCGATACAGTGCTGATGCAGAGATTGTCTTGTCAGGTTGAGGTTGAATAGTTCAAAAGGCGCGAATCTAGTCATAATTCATAATGTCTTGAGTTTTGTTTAAAACCCACCAAACTCAAACAACTCGACCCGACACGAACCTTTCCAAAATTGTGGTCTAAACCCGGACGTAAGGTAAAAAGGTCCACTACAGCTTCATGCAGCTGGATATTACAATGAGCCTGGTTTCATAAAACACAAAAAAAACAAATAAAAAACTAGCTAAAAACACAGAGCATGGTAAAACCAAGCCCTAACTAAAAATAGTACGTGGCGCTGAATCTAGCTGACGCTAGCACAACCCACTATTTCGATAAATATGGTGATTTTGATTTTTCGTGAGCCAGACCAAAATTATTAAAGTCGGTTAGACTAACTCATATTAGATTTTCCGTTAAGCTAAACATGTGAAACATTTTAAAACTAGTGACGTTTGTGAATAAAACTTCGGCTCGTGCGATGCGGGAAAACCAGCCTCAAGTGAAAAGTCTCCCTGCGATTATAAATAAAAAACATTACACAAAGTAAATGCATGGATTTGGTCTTGGTGTATCTAGAAAATTTTATTTGTTGCACGCATCACGTGACTTAAGTAGGCTTATTATAATTTTAGTGGTAAATATTTAAAATAAATTTATGGCCTCAATGTAAGCAGGGCTTAATCTAAGTTTATTTCTGCCGCTGATAAGAGCCTTCAGCTATGAACAGTAATTTAAAGGTCATTCAAATTCGGATATGCATACGGTCTTAATTCGACTTGGACTCACCAACATCATAAATTGGACGCTGCCTACTCAATTGCTAACGAATCTGTAATGTTAAAAAAATCTTGTAGACACTGCTAAAGAAACAATTGGATAGGCTTGCAAACCTGTAGGTTTTCTTATACACTGGCACATTCATTGAATATATAGCACACGTGTAGTTGTGGTAGATAGAAAGAACCCTCAAAATTTCGATTCCGGGGGTGAAAAAAGTGTCCCGCCAGAGGCAAAAGAGGAAAGAGTTCCCCGACGTGATAAAGTTTTCAGCCAAACAATTAAAAAATTATGAAATTTAAGCCTTTTCTACCAAAACTGTGGCCAAATGGCAAATATTGTCCAACACAGATTTGTTTTGGTCAAAAAGGGTAAAAATTGCTTCAGGTTTGGGGAAGGGGTGTTAAAAATTAGTGAATTTACGGGAGAAGGTGTCCCAGCAAGAGGAGAGGTCTACACAAAATTTTTTGTGCTATTACATATACGATAGACATACACATACATATGATAGATTGGTAGCCAATCTCAAAAATAGCATACCGGCATAAACTCTAAATTTTGATACTGACAAGGCATAATCACACATATTTAAATATCCAACTTCTGACCGCGACCAAGCATTTTTTCTTTGAGACGCATTACTACTAATCAGCATGGATCTACTCTTAAATCAAAATTCACACCGTCCACCACTTTCGCAGAAGTTTAAGAAGTTCCGTCAGTATAAACTAGTTAAGTACGTCATCTGCTTACTCTAGTCCGAACAAATTCCCAAATCAATCTTTTTCAATCTGCAAGATTCTGATATTTTAAGTCAAAGTATTAAATTATTTTCACACCGGCGAGTAATGGGGCTTGTGCTGATAGGTAAAGTCTGAGTTGAACGGATCCGAAAATTCGAAAAGGCCTCTATCCCCCGGACGCTCATAACCAACTCGTAACAAACGCGTGCAAACGAACGCAAAATGTGCTATAGAGTTTGCTGTAAGGGCTGTATGCGCTACAGCATTTTTGAATGCCATTTGCGCTATTTGCGTTTTTAGAGCTATCGATGGTGTTAAATGCACTATTTGCGCTATAGCGCTTTTTGGGAGCGCTATTTGCGCTATAAGCGCCATATAAGGTGCTATATGCGCTGTTTGCGCTACAAGCGCTGTTGAAGGTTCTATATGCGATATATGTAATAAGCTCTATAAGTTCCATTTACCTCTAGAACTATCATTGCTAGTAGCATATGCACAAACAAACAATGCTCCTAACCTTCTCAATCACCAGGAAAAATTTTGCCTTGCTGGCTCATCGATAGCAACAACAAAACACTGATTGGAATGCGTGACAAATTTTTATAAAATGAAGTCGAAAAACCCATGAACAGGGCCCAATTTTATAAAGATTTCAAGGGTCCGTTGAGCTCATTTTCAATTTTATAAAGCCCAAAATTTTATAAAATTGCTCCGTTGAGCCCAACGGCCCGTCGAACTCAACGGCCCGCTGAGCTCAACGGAGCCGTTGAAAATGTTGGCGAAAATCAAAGACTTTAGAATAAAATAGTAGCAGTCGCCTGATTTGAACAAAGAAAATTCAAGGGCTCCGTTGAGCTCAACGGACCGTTGAAACTTTTATAAAATTTTCTGATTTTTCAACGGCTCTGTTGAACTCAACTTCGCCGTTGACTTCAACGGGCCGTTGAAATTTTTATAAAAATGGGCCCAGATCTGTTTACTTTTCGCGCATACTGTTACATCAGAAGCAATCTTACACTTAGGAACTGTTACATCTTACACTAGTGAAAACTGTCAGTTTTATGTTTCGCAGAATCTGTTGCTTCACGAAGATGCCTTGGGTATCCGAGTGAAGCGAGCCGGTGGCCAAATGGCTAACGCGTGACAGTCCTGCCACGAAGCTGCCCTGTGACGCGGGCTCCTTCTGTGGTCACGGATCAAAACCCAGCCAATGACTGGACTTTGTCCATTTTTGAACTTTCATGCAGCAAGAGCTAAAAAATAATGAAATAGAAACACAAGAAAAAATCTGCAAGTATACTTACTAACAAACTATGCTCTATCCGACTTTACAAAAAAAAACGTTAAGGTTATTAGCAATGGTAAATACAAAAACTGTTCGAATCGAAAAAACTTGTAATGTTGGCCAATGTTTCCCGAAACTAAAAAATCTGCTAGTTAAAATTTGGATATGATATTTCACAAAAATTTACTTGACATTAAGAAACTTGAGTAATACGTATGATTAGTGTCATTTAGTATGTATTAATTAATTGGAGCGTAGTAGGTTAGCTAGTGATATGGCGAAAATAGGCAAAACAATCTTTCCTAAATCGTTTATCAGCACGTCAGAATTCAGAATCTGAACAATGTTAAATCTAAATATGATGCGGTGTCAGCAGCCACGATATTATAGTGTGTATTAGATAATATGTTTAACCCCCCATTTAAACTAGTGTGTTTCAAAGTAAGTTCAACTTTATGCTTGGTTTTCACAATAGATTTTTAACTTATAATTGAAACTTAACATGAATACAAGATGCAAAACCAAGTAAACATGTAGCAGTTGGACCTGTTATGTGTGTACATAATAGGATCCTATTATGTACTCCTCGTATAAGTGATCTTTGAAAATTTCGCTGCCGCCTATCATAATCAAAGAATATCATCGACACATAAACTAGGTCTTGATGTCTCGCAATGTCTCGCAATGTTTCGAAAATTAGTTCAACCTTACTCGCAAAACGTGCCTGCTAAAACTAAGTTCCGTTAGTGTAAGTTCCTTGACATGTCGCTACACAACGGACACTATTTGAACAAAGTCAAGGATTGAACTACTGGAACTAGTACTAGTGGATTTTATAGTTGACGTTGTAGCGTTTTGATGAAATTGGACAATAATAACTTTGGTTGTTTGTCTAAAGTCAAGGATTGAACTACTGGAACTAGTACTAGTGGATTTTATAGTTGACGTTGTAGCGTTTTGATGAAATTGGACACTACTAACTTTGGTTGTTTGTCTACAACCAATGTACATTTGTGCCATTGTTTGAGGACCAATGTATTTAGCTTTTAATTATTATTATTTGAAACTTTGGCGAGGACAGGTTTAATAACTCATTGAAAACGTTATGGATTTTTTCTACACGAC
>JASANF010004527.1:0-40343 GCA_030248245.1 Trissonchulus sp. WLG1_4 | reverse complement strand
TTAAGGTGGCGCTCAGCAAAAATAGTCATGTTTGGAACAAAGCTCATGTAATTAGTAGCAATACCAGCTTAATTGTACATCAAAGAGGCCTCAAAAAAACCTAATTACAATACTTTTCAGCACTTTAATGTGAATGTATCAAATTTTATGGCCATGTTCAATTTCCTATTCACACTAATTTTGTTTTTGACCTAGCTCAGCGAAACCTTAATCGATTTTGTTGATCTTGGTATTGATCCGCAATACCTTTTAAAAATCTAGACGTGAAAGGTCTTCGATTTTTTATTTTCAATTTAGATTTTGCAAAAAATCGATTTTTCAAAAATCAGTTGTGTTTGAGCGGCTACAAAAAGTGCTGAGAGCCAAAATTTAAAAATTGAAAAACATTCACGTTTGCATCTTACATATTCTTGCTTTCATTGTGCAAAATTTCAACTCGATCGCAATCGGTAGCTGGGACCCAGGTCCAAAAAAGTAGTCGATTTCGCTACGCAACAATGTGAGTTTTTGCCCACACGTTTCACTTTTTCAAAAATTAGACCTTTCTTAGGACTGCATATTTCTGTTGAAAAGTTACCAAAAGCCATAGGTAGTCAAATTTTTAGGAAATTAAATCAAAAATTTAATATTTTCGAAGATTTATCAGCTTTTTAGGTTTTTCATTTTCAATTTTCTATTTTCACAGCTAATTAGCTAAGCAAAGCTTCAACATATTCTTATGTTTAATACATCAATTTAAAGCTAAGAAACCGCCAATTTCAGTGATATGAGTGATCATTTTATATTGATAATAAATATTTTTGCTACGGCTACAAAATTGTCCAAAAAATTTTGAAAAATTTTTTTATAACAATATGCACATGCAATCGAAAGTCTTTTTATTTTAAACAACTTTCCTCTCAACATATTATAGTCAAAAATGTAGCTGAAAAAATTTAAACGCCAAAGTCCGTTCCCCGAGCGCCACCTTAAGGTGGCGCTCCTGAAATGTGACTTTTCAAAAAGTTGCGGATTTGGGCCCAATTTATACACAATGGAAAGCTGGTGTAAAAGTATGCCTAAATACCAAAAATGAAGTTGATTGATACAAATTAGCATTCTCTGTAAACCAAACGTGAGTGGAATTTCGGCTTGCGATCTATCTTCGCAAGTAAGGAGCTGTTGCACAATCAATAGTCCTCATTTTGCTCGCCTCAACGTGATTGAGCGGTCGCAAAAAGTCATTTTTGATGAATATGATTGATATGGATATCGAAGAACACTAAAATCGTGATTTTTGTAAAAACATAAATTTTGCTAAATTTTTTATATACTATCGATTTGCCAATAATCAAATCTTGCGACCGCTCTGAGATGACAATATGCATTTATGTGCGAAATTTTAACTTTTTTCGTTGAGCCAATTTTTTCAAAATCGCAAGCCGAAAATTTGTGATTTGTATTCACACGCACTATATTTCTGTCTCATGCAGAAAGTATTGTGTTAGCTCACAAAAAATTATACCACACTCAATAAAACACCAAAAAATTTTAACTACGTTTCAGTAAAACACAACTGCTAGTGTTGTTCAGCCTTTCAAATTCATTACATGCGTGTAAATGCACTGGCTTGTGAAGTCATTTCTGTGAAAATCTCATTTTTCTTGACGAAATTTGCTCAAAAGTGTTCAAAAAAATTTTATGTGATATGTACATCAAATTGAAGGAAATTTACTTCTGATCAACTTTTGTTCTTACGAGGCATGTTTATTTCTGCGCGTTTTTTAAAAATAGTGGCCTAAACCCACATTTCAGGAGCGCCACCTTAAATAAACCACTACTGCTGCTACAAAAAATATTTCTGTCTAAAACAAAAATTAAGCATGATTTTGGAAGAATGAAGGATGAGATGTGTTTTTGGGGTTTGAGTGTGGTGGGGTTTGTTGGGGTGTGGTGTAGTTTTGTTTGGAGATAGGGAAATTGGTGGGGTATGGAGTAGGTTTTGGTGGGGTTGTGTTTGTTTGTGAGTTTATGGATAAGGGAGGGAGAGAAGGATTGGGAGAGAAGAGAGGGGGTTTGTCTTTGTTTGGAGAGAGAGAAGATGTTTTGTAATAAGTTTTTGGGTAATTAAAGAGAGATTTTATTTAATGAGGTCGGAATTTGGGGTGTTGGAATTTCATGATTTCGGTGGAGGGATAGGGGAAGGAAAGATAATATAGAAGATTGCTTTGAAATAAAGTGCGTGTGAGTACAAACGCAAATTTTCGGCTTGTTATTTTAAAAAATCGGCTCAGCGAGGAAAATTAACATTTGGCACATAAATGCACCTCGTTGTCTTCGAGCGGTCGCAAAATTTGGTTTTGAGTAAATCGATAGAATTTATGAAATTTAGTTTAAAAAATCAAATTTTGTCGAAAAACATTCTGGGGCTAATTTTCGAAAATTTTCACCGATACAGTCGTAATATCAGTCTTAAGTTTGATCATCATAACGTAACTTATAATATTATATTTAGTTCAGCTTTGCTTCCAAAATATTCTGCTCATTTATACCAAAACATGTTAATTTTTCAAAATATATAATAGGCGAAATATGTATCGTTAAACTGAGCTCACATATAAATTGTTATTGGTTCTTTTTGCATAGACAATAAATTAATTACATTTTCTGAAGAACAATAGCCATTTTTAGTTAAAAGGAGCAATTTTTAATAATGAAGAATACCATAAAATATACGAATTCAAAACGTCACTGCTGCTCAGCATCACGCTGGCGCTGATAGCCAATTTCGGTTCAAAAGGGCAGCTTTATTTATGATTCCACAGTAGCATATATCCTTTTATTTGATGCAAGCAACTAAGACTAAGCCTTTCCTAGCCCACCTACTAAGCCTGAGCATAAGCACTAAACCTAAGCCTGAGCCTAAGCTCTAAGCCTCAGCCTAAGCACTAAGCCTAAGCCTGAGGCCTAAATTCAAGAAAAAACTGCTAAGAAGCATCAGGAATACCTTTACCGCACTAAAATCTCCAACAAGCTTCATATTTTGAAAAGAAATGCAGCTATAGCCCGGAATTTGTACTAAACCTTACTTGCGCTGTAACGCTTCAATTAGCCTGATCCTGGTAGCTTCAGAAAACGTTTTGTAACTTTTCAAAGCCTGAACCGATTTGCACAATTTTTTCAGCATTTAGTAGCTTAAAAGTTACTCTTTCAATGGTAGCAGCAGGTTTTCATTTGAACAGGCATTTTTATTTGAACAGGCATTTCAGTATTCTTGCCTAAATCCATTTTTGCGCGAAAAATTTCATGTAAAGTTTAATTTTTGGACAAAGTTTGATTTCCAGCTAAAGCTTACATCCTACAAATTTTTAACCTAGCCTTTTCGAAAGAGCGTTCAATTTTGACCCCCCCTAGGTTTGGGGGATATAGGGGGACTCCGGATCATTAGTCGAAAAAATGCCGTTTTTCCGACTTATTCCACCCCAAAGGGTTTTAACACTAATAATTTCACTCTAGATTTTTATTAAAAGGGGCGACAGCTATTTTGGGGGCTAGAGATCAGATTGGGGGCTTGGCTGACGATGGGGGTTCTATATTTTTATTAAAAGATGGGGTAGGAAGCGATTTATGGCCAAAAATAATTTTGCCCCCCGCCGAACCTTAAATGAGCTATTGGTTGTGTAACAGCTATCTAGCTGGGAAGAGAAATCCCCAGCCGAAATTCCAGTCACGTTTGGTCTACAGTGAATGCTAATTTGTATCAATCAATTTCATTTTTTGTGTTTGGGCTTATTTTTACACTAGCTTGCCATTGTGCATCTAAAATTGGCCCCGGACTGCCGTTTTTTGAAAAGTCACATTTCAGGAGCGCCAGCTTAAACCATCATAACGCACTCAAAACATTCCAAAAACGAAGATTATGACCATTTTTGGCTTCAAAATTTTGCCTATGCTCACTTATAAAAAGCACTGAAATTTTTAATTTTTAAGGGGTCATAGCTGAGAAAATCCAAATTTGTGGATAGGGGTTCTATTACAAAAAATGCTTCCCTTAAGGTGCTCTACTCCAAAAAATAGGTCCACTATTCCCCCCCCCAAGTGATCCACCAAAAACTTTCCCCACTTGATCCGCAATTTGTAGTGGGGAAAGATTTCCTTGAAAATGTCAGAGGGGACAGGATTTCCTACGACACCGGATCGGGCTGCAGCCCCCCCCCCTTAATACACCACTGGATCCGCCCCGCCAGGTGACAACGCTCCCTTTGAGTCAAGCTGAGGGTCGCGCGTATCTCTCCCTTTCCTGCTTTGCGTAAATCTTGGTGGAATTAAGACGATTTTGGACATTTTTGTTTCAATATAGTTTCTTATTAACACAGCGTAGAGTACACTCGTTAACACGTCGTGGAGTCCATAACAGTCTTTTTTTGAAAAGCTACCAGTCGTGATCAACGTTTTTTCGCTTGGAAAGTGCTAAAAATGAACTCATCGCATGCCAAATCCTACAAAAACGTGTTTTTACGCTCATCAATATATATACTATTACCTATTCCGCCGAAGATGCAGCGCCAGTTTCATCACCTTTTTGGGGAAAATTTAGTTTGAAAATATGCGTGTCTTTTTAATTTGTGTGTTTTTCATGTCGAAAAGTTTATTGAACATGGCCAGAAAATGACGAAAAAAGTATATAATATATATATATACATATATACTCTTTTTTCGTCATATTATATATACATACATTATATACATTTTCTATTACAAACACATATATAATATTTGTTTGAAAGGGTTTGGAATAGGGATCGACCGGATATCCGGATCCGGCCGGATCCAGTGGATCCGGATCCGGCGCCGGATCCGGATCAAAACCTGCCGGATCCGGATCCAGTATCAAATCGGCACTTCTTGACGACAACTAATTGTTCCAAGGGTCCCCCCTTTGGTTTTTACTGAAATTGTTTCGTCATTCCCAATTTTAAAAAAATTCTTAACTAATTCTAAACTTTTTTGATTCTTTATTCTGATTTCTCTGAAAATTGTGTTAGATCGTACTATCGTAGATGCCCTTACAATATCAAACAGTTAAAATTTTTAATTGCTGTATGTCCTCTTGTGTCTTCAGGTACTAATGTTTCTCAGTTTTACAGTTTTGTTTTCACTGGGTCCTGTTTCCAGACTGTTGCTTGTTGATTGTTTATATACCGCTGCACTTCCTCGACGTCGGATTTAGCCTTGAAATCTTGAAAATCAGCAATCTTCGCAGTAGTGCATTATGTATCTGCCAAGTTTGACTAAAGTGGCATCTGAAGTGCAGATCACTACGTCAAAAATGATATTTAGCTACATAGCTTCTGGGGGCTGCCACCGCCAGACTCCCAGCTGTTGTCATTTATCGATCGATATGAAGTATACAGTCCATGCTGTTGTCATTTATCGATCGGTATGAATTATATAGTCCATGCTTCTACAGTCAAAGTCGAACGTCGGCGATCTGAGAAATAGGTTGCTTCTGGGGAACGTTCAAACGCTATAACGCGCATTTATTGTTTCGATATTTTGACTGCTTTGCTGACCTACATACTGGAATATCAAGGGCGTATCCTAGCGGGTGAGGGGAAGGAATTACCCCAGTCCAGAAATTTTTAACAACCCAAGCATTATGGCTGTCCTGTTTGGTTTTTATCCCCCGGCTGCAAGCATTTCTGCTGCGTCTCCAATGAGTAAGATTTGGCCCCAAAATATAACTTTTCTCCAGTTTTTTCTGGGGTTGCCGCCCCAACACCCCTGCAATACGGTTTAATATTTATTACAATTCTCTTTCATCAAACTCTAACAATATTATTGATATATATCGGTATATACTAACTTGTGCAGTTTCTGTTTGTTTAATCCACTGTCTCATTTGTCGTTTTGTCTGCCTTAGTGTAGTAACACGAACACCTTAGTATTTACTGCTAAGTTCACGTTCCCTTAGATTGGCGAACTGCCAATTGTGCTATTGTGGAAGTATTTGACAGAGCATTTTACAACTCTTCGTGACAAAACGGGCTTTCTGTGATTTGCTGAATCACTAGAACATATCACATGAGTCATAAATGCAAACCAAAAAGCTGTGCATATGTCAAGTTGGACGAAAATTTTTTTGAAAATTTTTTCATTTTTAAAAAAGTGTGTGTGACTCAGACTGGATCCGGATCCGGATCCGGCCGGATCCAGTGGATCCGGATCCGGCATAAATTTTGGATCCGGTCGATCCCTAGTTTGGAACCAGTATAGTATATGTATATACATATTTTTGGTGGTAAGGGGAAAAATTAAATTTCACGTCCGGCAAGTTTGAAGGTCACGGTCCGTCTCCGAGAGGTGAAGAATTCCGGGGGTCTGGCGGCAAGAAGTCAAGCAACGTGAATATTTTGAGCTTGTTTCAGTTCAGTGCGTTTACTATGCGACGATGGATGCTCCGCAAGACGTACACTATTACATTGGCTAATCTTGGCTGCACCAACAGACCATTTTACCAGCTGGTCGTCACCAAACATAAGCCCAGGAAATGGGAAGCTGATTTTGTAGAGCAGGTATATATATATGTATATATATATATATATATATATATATATATATATATATATATATATATATATATATATATATATATATATATATTATATATATTTTAGGCCGGGCGATAAAAACCAAAGGGGGGACCCTTGTTGACGATTTCTTCAAGTTCGACCAAGGGGGGGTCGCGACTCCCACTGGCTACGCCGCTGAGTATGGGTCGCTGGGGGGGGGGGGGGGGGGGGGTTTTGCTTTTTGGCTGCGGGGTCGCTCGCTTTTTTTTTTTTTTTTTTTTTTTTTTTTTTTTTTTTTTTTTTTTTTTTTTTTTTTTTTTTTTTTTTTTTTTTTTTTTTTTTTTTATATATATATATATATATATATAGGGGGGGGGGGGGGGGTGGGGGCTCTTTTTTTTTTTTTTTTTTTTTTTTTTTTTTTTTTTTTTTTTTTTTTTTTTTTTTTTTTTTTTTTTTGTGTGTGTGTGTGTGTGTGTGTGTGTGTGTGTGTTTCAGGTAAATAATCGAGTAACGTCTCTGATGATATTATAATTAATGCTTTAATCAATCGCCTGTACTTCGGCCTGTGTCAGGCCTTCTAAGAGCTACAATTACAGTTGATTACAATGATTCCAAATTTACAGTAACATATATATATATATATATATATATTTGAGCACATGCACGGTCAAAATGATTATAATATACAGCAGTAACCCGCGTTTGATTTTGGAGGTGGATTGAAAGTCATGAATTTACACAGCACTTTCAATTTTCAATTGCACCCTAATCGCCTCGCATTTCAAACTGCAAATTTCAACGAGTTAACATGTAGTTCTATGCCTGAACAAAAACCTAGAGATAGATCAGATCACATTCACTAATACTAAAAATATTGTCACACTTGTCTTGTTTGTTTTTTGTGTGTAGGAAGCTGATAAGCAAAAAATGTCATCGTAGATTGGCAGACCCAACCGCCAACATAAGTGTGACTGGGAGTCTTATACGTATATATATATATATATACCCAATTTTGTAATATTTTTTCTAGGTTGGAACTTTTGATCCTCTGCCGAATAATCACAATGAGAAACTGGTGGCGCTGAACTATGATCGAATTAAATATTGGATGGCCAAAGATGCTGCTTTATCCAAAACAGTGCTCAAATTGCTTGGTTAGCCGAAAGTTTAGATTATTTTCGTTATTGAAGTTTTCGTGAGTATATATATGAAATAACTCTAGCCAACCAACTCTGTATATGTACAAGTTTAAAAGTCGTGGAAAATTACTTTTTACTTGTTTTACTTTACTTGTTTATGTACTTATTTTTGACCTTGAAAACTATATATATATATATTCCGTTCCAAATGTGTTCCGTAATATATACTCATCGTCGAAACAAAACATAATTCGGATTTAATCCTCACTCTATGGCACTGTAAATTAGGCTAAAAAGCGATCACGGTTAAGCCACACCGATATACCTGAGGTTTCGGCTCGGAACTTCCCGTGTGATTCCTACCTTTGTGGGTTTATAGAAGGAAATGTGAACAACCGTGGTGAGGGATAAGAAACCCGGGGTATATATATATATATATATATATATATATATATATATATATATATATATATATATATATATATATATATATATATATATATTATATATATATATATTATATATGTTTTATTGCCCGGCCGAATCAAATTCAGATACGTCTCCAATCAACCAATTTTGGCCTAAAAATAAAAAACTCGCTAAACGTTTTTCTGGAGGCTGCCCCCTGGCGCCTACCTTATATATACCTTTGGATAAATTAGGTTATCCTTACCCACTGGCACTTACAGGTAAAAGTACAGTCAAGTTAATGGTGTTGGGTTGGCGAAGGTAAAGGTAACGTTGAAAGTTAGGTTAACGTTGTTATTTAAGAAAGTTATTATAAAGTTATGTATAACTTAATCATTGGTAGTAACTAAATTACAGTCATTTAAAATTGAATCACTTTACTTTTCCTAGCAGGTAGGAATAGCCTAACCTACCCATGGATAATTTTGAGAAAACCGCCGCAGAATTATCTGTAGTTTAGGCTTATCCGGTTTCCTTGCCATTCACCCGCTCACATACCAGGGTGCAAGGATTCGACGCCAGAAGCTGATGACAGAACAAAGCCAATCGAAAAAACAAGAATTGGAATCCTCAGATGAAATGGAGGCAGCGTCTTAGCGAAGTTTTTGGCAAAAACTTTTTTGTGAAATGATTATTTGTTGCTGGTCGAGCTATACTTTTCCTTGTGCTCTGGAACTTCGTGTCAGTGAATCTAGTGTACTGGATAGTATTTTGATTTTTGATAATGATATTGTATACATTTTCAGTTCATTGAGTATATACAGAGACCGATTCATGAACTGCACACAATGTATATAACTGAGTCAAAATTTTGGGGATCCCTCTGCGTCAAGTTTAGGGGATCTCCCCTCTGAAATTTGCGAAGTTTTTGAAAAAATGTACCCTTTTACCCACTTTTGCGCTGATTTTCGGAATCCTCGATTTGTATCCCCCATCTCTGCTTATAATATATACCCTGTAGTGTTGGGGAGGGTGTTGTTATGTTGATGTTGATTCCGCTTCCCGTATAATGGTGTGAATCCACAAACGTAATGGATCAAAGTTTTAGATCAACCTTAATGTCCAGGATTTTATCTTAAAAATAAAAAAATGTGAAAACAAAATTTTTTTCATCAAAAATTGAAATCGCCAGATACATTGTGTGACGAAAGTTGACTGTGTGAATAATTGTAATTTTAGTCAATTGGATTTTTATATATAAGTGGTCATTTTTTAGTAAAGATGTTCGTTATTAACCCCGTTCTTATAAGTCTGGCCTTCTGCAAGTAATAAATCACTCTGTTACAGTAGGCTAGTAGGGTCTATTGTAGTGTTTGGCCGATTATCGGTATCGGCCGATATTAGGCATATCGGTATTTTAAATTTTAAAAAATACCGATACCGATAGTTTTTTTCCTGGGGTATATATCTCAGCTCGCCTTCTTGGAATTTAAGCGTTGTCTTACCTTACTGTTTTTTACCTCCAACTTTTTTAATCAAAGACCTCAACAGGCACCAGAAGCTCAGTATGGCCACTTCCGCTATTATTGTGTTTTCACTATTTCAGAAAGTCAGAAACACTAATGTATGTGGTAGGTAGATGTTTGCCTGAATGCTTGTTTAGTTTCCCATGGTAGACATTACCTGGATTGCTAACACACATTAAAATCAGGAAGCCACATAAGTACATAGTAGACCGTGGAATATGCACATGCGTTGAACCCGTCAGTACCTTACAATTATATATATACTACCTATTCTAGGAACATTGACCATAACTTTGTAGCCCGTGCGTGCACTATGCTGTGACTTTGTGGCATAAATATCTTTGACTACTTTTACTCAAAAATGTAACTGCAGTGCATTACCCTTTCTTTTCCCCCTCGGTGAGATCTCCCACTCTTGATACCAATGCGATTTTTACCCCTTCCCCCAAACTGATGCAATCTTTATCTTGCTGAAGCCAAAAGTTGCGATTTTTAATGTTTTACGTCAAAATTTATGCAAAAATCGCTAAAACTTTTTCAAAATGGTAAACTTTTTATGAATATAATAAGTTAAAGATGATGACCTGCGGAAAGATAATCATCCTTTGGCGTTGCCGCCTTCGATTGCGGTGCTCATCTCCGTTACAAAGCTCTAGAGAGGTTTAGGAGAAAGACTACTCAATGTTACAATGGCTACCACTTCGAGAATGACCATATACATCCGGCCATCCGGAAGAGGAGGTAGCAAAGCAACCCCTTATTGTGTAGTGCCTTAGACGGACCCATGTTACTTTCCAACATAACTGTAGTACCTATTTACCGATCACATAAAGTTCCAGGTTATACCGCTGGGTTGGCACTTGGTAGGAGCAATTGGGCCGTAATCTGGCCGCTCAACGGGATTACAATTAACTGATCAGCAAGGATTCTATCCTTCAACATTGAGATCAGAACCAATCAGCCACGCTGACATTTTTTATACTAATCCTCCCCCCGCCTTGTGACCAATTTTTGGTGGAATTCCCCACCCAACCACAAGTGTATGCTATTATTCCTACCTTCATTAGCATCCCCGTACGATAACACAATTAAGGGGGTAGTGTCGCGAAAGCAGTTTTGCTCATAGGTTGCAAAAAGAGAGCTTTTTGTTTTGAAATTGCATGTTCATTGAGAAACTAGTCCAATGCTATACTGTGTTAAATAATTACTGCCAGACACCAGGCTAACAAAATCTACCATTATCTTGAACCAAGAGTACATAATAGCGTCTCACTCTATATAGAAGAAGAGTGAGACACTCTCCAGCCTGCCTGTGTTCTAGCACAGGCAGATGCGCTGGTCGTTTTCAGGCTACATGTTGACATTCTATGTAACATGTGACTGACCAATCAGCGCGTAGATTCCCTGCGTAACACACTTTAGTATATAATCGCTGATGCGTTGATAAGCATTAAGATAGAGTTAAAAGCTTAATAACTCATTATTTATTCATAGTCTGCTTGCAAAAACATTAAAAAAGGTTTGCAAATACCTCTAGGGATATTTTGGCAAACTTTCAGCGAAATTGATTGAGAAACTTTTGAGATATAGACTTTTCTGAATTTCTTCAAAGTTTCTCAATCAATTTGGCTGAAAGTTTGCCAAAATATCCCCAAAGGTATTTGCAAACCTTTTTTAATGTTTTTACAAGCAGACTATGAATAAATAATGAGTTATTAGCCTTTATCCCTATCCCGTTTTATGATTGGAGCACGTGCACATGCGTCGGCCAATCAGAGAATAGAAGCTCGCTTCTGATTGGCCAGTCACATGTTGCATAGAATGTCAACATGTAGCCTGAAAACGACCAGCGCATCTGCCTGTGCTATAACACAGGCAGGCTGGAGAGTGTCTCACTCTTCTTCTATATAGAGTGAAAAGCTATTATGTACTCTTGCTTGAACTAATCACCACTTGTAAGCCAGATATCACACAATAAGGACATAAAAGTTCAAAAAATCAAGCCAGATATCAGATTGGCCAGCTTGTGAAGTACACATAATGTGTGGTCGCACAATTTTTTGCGACAAATAAGAAAAAAGAAAATCAAAGGTTCGTTTTTCTTTTGATTTGAAAATAAACGTCTAGATTTTTCACAATTTATCATTATTGCTGTTACTATTTTACAGTTTACGTACACCTTTACAGTTCAAACTAATATTACTCCACAGCCGCTACAGTAATTTGCACGAAATTTTGTGTGCATAAACTACAACATATGTGCTATCAGTCTGTGTAAAAAAACTAAACAGAAAAATCGATAAATGTGACGAAAAAATAGAATGTGAATAGGTTTTCAAAACGTCATTTTTCCGACTTTGCGACATTATTGCAAACTATATGCTGCACCAATTTTGCTGAAACTTGGCAAAGTGGTTTGCCTTTAGATAGATTTTGAAAATATAGAAAGAACAATTTCTAACAATTTACTAAATAAGTTTTACAGTCGCGCAAAATCGACTGCTTTCGCGACACTACCCCCTTAAGTACAGTCCACAGAAATACCGTATGTCAAATTGTCAATGTCTGTATACCTACATAACACAGTCCATACTCCATGGTAGGACACATTTTATAGAAAATATCGGTATCGGTATCGGTTATCGGTATTTTTTTGGTATCGGCCAAACACTAGTCTATATATTGCATAAATTACCTCTGGTTAGCTATCAGGTAATTGGGGCTAATAGGTATTATTTTAAGGAAAGTACATATTTATTTACACAATATATAGTGATTTTAATTCCTGCGTAACTTCAGAATTAGTTTTTTGATAGAATTTTATTGTCGAGTCGTTACGAAATTATCATCACGTATTTAGTTGGGTGGTAGATGAAGTGATTTCGCCAGTTTCACGCTTTTCACCCGAAACAAAATGGGTCACCACCAAATTTTTAGTGTCATTAATTAATTTAATTAATCACGGTTCGATAAACATCCGCCATGAAAATTTAAAGTAACTTCATTTACATAATATGGTAATAATAGTTATTAAACAGAAAATGCGGGTCATCAAATGCAAAATTTTCTGTTTCGAACAAAGTTTTTAAATAACAAGCCAGTCTAGTCCAAATAATTTACGGTAATATTTAGGAAATTTGTTTCGCCAAGCAGCCAAATTTGGTTCTGTAGGAATCGGTGGCAAAGGGCGCTCCATGGCTTGGAATTATCCAATCGGCACGACATATCACGGCACGCATGCTGGTTTTGTGATCCTAAAATATTAAATGAAAAAATCCAGAATCTTAAAATGTTGAGCACATGAACCCGCTGTCACGGTGTAAATTCTCCCCTCTGTGAAATGTCCCCCCGGAAAAATTACACCGGGGGAAAATTTACACCGCAACAGCAATCTAGGAGTATCTGTAGCAGCAGCCTATGTGTGTGCGCGTCTGCAGGTAAAGTGTTTAACAAGCACGTTTTGCGAGTAAGGTTAAACTTAATTTGGATAGATTCCGTTGCTACGTTCTTGCTGTGCTGAGGATATTCTTCGAATATTAAACGCGGCACTTAATTTTTTTAAAGTCAACATACAATTTAAATAAACTTGTCAACGTCAGTTTTTAGCTTAGCCGATTGTCACCAGTAACAGCCAAAAAATCTCTAGCAGAAAAAAATTTATAGAGCTTCTGTTTTGCTTAATCTTGACACCTCCATAAGTTTTGCTTAATCTTGATACCTCCATAAGAGGTTGTTTAAGTTCAAATTGGTCACTATATTGCTAAACCGTACACAATAGCCGAATCTTAATATTTATTAAAACATGTAAAACTTATGTAGGATGTTGCCGACGAGCTACAGCACAAATTTTACAGCAACTAAATTATATAATCGCTGCGCCGTAAATCGCGTGAGTCAGCCGAGGCTATGGGCAACCGTCACGCTGTCTCAGCGAACGGAGTCAGTACTGTGCAGTGTACTCCATGGTACCCATGTCTTTTACAGTTAGAAAATTTTTGCTTTCAACGCTCTAATGAACATTTTACGAAACATTGTCCTGACAGGTTTAGTCAAATGACTCTATTTCTGCATGCAAAAAATTGCTAGTGCTGGACAGATAGGCTACGTAAGTGAGAGCGGGCAGCTGATTGTCGCTAGGTACGTAAACACACCATCGGCACACACACACACACACACACACACAAACAATGTTATTAGCTGACCTACCAGCTAGGGATGTTTAAGCTAATGTTTAAGGTAGTACCAGCAGATTAACACTAAAATAGGTGCATTTGTGTGCTCTTGATGCACACGTTTGCACTATAGTATATAGGCGGCGGCTAGCCGCCGCGTAAAAAACGATACATAGCGTAGGTAGGTACTAGGTAGTAGGTACAATAGGCATGTGCTAGCTTTGTGCGCCAGTTCCTGAGGTCCAAGCCCGGTACAAGGTTCCGGCGTGTTCGCTGCCATGGCTCAGACCCGCTACAGTCACGGGTAGAACTCTACTCTTGGGTCAGACTTCAGAAATCGGAACCAGGCACAAGGACAACCGACAAACTTATATATACATACGTATTTTAAGTAACTGTCGCAAGCTCACGTGACACGTCAAGCATGTTAGACTCGGTTAATATCTTCACATTATCTATTACTTTCATATCAGTTCATCCAGCAAACCTACGAAGAAAAAACCGGGAACTGTGAAGCTCCAAATAACTACAAGATTCTAACAAGTTCGCGGTGTACCTATAGGCTATACAGTTTTGAGAAAAGTTACCCCTACGCATAGGGCGCTCTTTGACTCTTGGGCGAAAAGGCGCTCATTTCAATTTTTTATTTTTTTGAAATTGCTTAAAACAAGCAAGTCTTAACCTCGGAAAATGGTCCAAAATAGTCCATGTTTGTTTCAAAATTTTCAGCGGACGTTTCATTAATGAACAAGTCCCCCGAAATGGCTACTGTTCCCCTGTGTTTCACTCCCAGAACTATCAATGAAATGTCTCTCGAGTCGTGTCCGGGCGTAGCTATCACTTCGAGGTTTGGATCGTCAAATAGAAAGTATTTCTTTTTCTGCATCAATGGGTTTGATTCCAAAAGATGGCGGTGACCCTGAAACAAATCATGATTGTTTTGGTTTCACTTTTTACTTAGTATAGCTTTAAATTGGTAATCGAGGAAAGTTATATACTTGGGTAGGTATGCCCGGTATCCACCCACTAAGCATAAATAAAGAACAAGCAAGAAATCAAAGTATAACTTTAGAAATAACTGCTACAGAAATGGGACTTGGATCTGAGGCAGTCAAAATAAGTGTTTCTTACTAAAGATTAGGCTGAGCGCTTAGGCGTCTTCTTTGTCTTCTCTGATCGCCAACGTTAACATAAACCGTTTAAGCTACCCTATCCTTACTTTTGCCTTAATTACAACCCCTAGATAACCTTTGTCGGGGTCTGTTTATAAGACATAACGATGTCACCCACATGCATGCTACCTGGAAAGTACTAAATACAATCGGAACGTCCATAAAAAATTGGTCATTGCTGTAATGGTCTGGCTGGATTCGCGTGGTCAAAACCAAGTCGATGTGTTCCGGACGAAGTCGTCGTCGCCTGAGACCTCGCAGCAGGGCTGTTCCCTGAAAATATAGTGCGAACATTGAGGCAATAAAGATGTTCTAAAAGAACATATTATATACAAATTGATGAAATCGAAGTATATAGTTTTGTTACAAATTGAATGGTTAAAAATATTTCATGTTATTGATCATAAATGTCAAAATACGTAGGTGTAGAGTTGGTGACCGGCCGCGAAAGCCGCCGGCCGGCTCCGGCCGGCCGGCTGGCGGCTGGGCCGGCGGAGAAGTTCGGCCGGCCGGCCGGCTCATTGAAAGCCGCCGTCCGGCCGGAGTGGGCGAATTTTTGGACAAAACCAATTTATCCAATTCTAGAGTGTCATTTTTACATAACCTAGCCTGCCAGGGCCCAACATTACACGTCTTACAATTGTAACAATTGTGAAATTTCACAAACTTCACAATTGTTACAATTGTAAGATTTTACAAGCGTTACAATTGTTACAATTGTAACAATTGTAAGTGAAAAATCTCAAATTTCATTCAATTTATGCTTACAATTGTTACAATTGTAAAAATTTTGGGTTGCGCAGCTACAACTGTTAATTGTAACAATTGTAAGTGTCTTGGTGTATAAAATGTACATGATCGGAGCTACAATTGTTACAATTCTGAAATTTCACAAACGTTTGTGAAAATTTACAAACGTATGTGAAAACTGAGCGGCCGAAGTTAATGTTGAATTACTCATGATATAGCTTGCTAAAAACACAAAAATTAGTTCAATTTGTCAACAATAAACTGACAAATCTTTTTATATGAATAAAAAGTTACAATAATAAAGTAATACTTAAAAATATTGTCATTAAAAAAGACTGACGGAAGAAAAAACACTTGTAAAAAATCCTTCACAATTGTTACAAATCTGGATTTACAAATGTGTCTGCGCAACCCGATTTAGAACATTTGTTGGAAATTCACAATTGATACAATTGTAACAATTGTGAAATTCCACAATTGTGAACAGCTTGGCATATGAAATAGGTATACATGAAAATAATTACAATTGTTACAATTGCTACAATTGTAACAATTGTGCAATTTCACAATTGTTACAATTGTAAGTCTTTGCGCAACCGAATACCACATACAATTGTTACAATTGTAACAATTGTAGGTTTGTGCAATCGGGCTCAGGTTGTTATGCCGGCCTAATTTTGCCTGTCGGTCAAATCTGGTGGCTGGCCGATTTTAGCCGGCCGGCGACTATCGGGGCGGCCGGCGGCCAGCCGGCCGGCCGAAAAATCCGGGCGGTCACAAACACTCGTAAGTGTATATATATATATATATATGTAAGTGTAAATTTTAGCGCTAACTGTTTCAGTTTTCTATTGATTTGATTTGATTTGATGTGGGCTTCTCGAAAATCAATTGATTTGATTTGATTTGATGTGGGCTTCTTAACAATCAATTGATTTGATTTGATGTGGGCTTCTCAAAAATCAATTGATTTGATTTGATTTGATGTGGCCGTATCAAAAATCAATTGACTTGATTTGATGTGGGCTTCTCAAAAATCAATTGATTTGATTTGATTTGATTTGATGTGGGCTTCTCAAAAATCAATTGATTTGATTTGATTTGATGTTCGAATACTTTAGATTTGATGCGGTTTTGATGTAACTACTGTCAGTTGAAAAATTGTATGTAATACTATGTAGCCTAATGTCAACGGGATGCTATCGAAGATGAAAACTTTGTTTTTTGAATGGTTTCACATTTTTACAACGTAGAAGTAGAACAGGTCAAGGTGCATCGTGGATCTAAACAAGCCTTTCTGCTGAGGAGAAAAACTGTTATGATATAAACTGAGGTCTGAGTGTCAATATATAGGTATATAGTCCATGCTCATTGACAAAATAATATTTAATTCCCAATTTCAGCACTAAATAGCTGTAGTTTTATGGGCCGGGCCCGGGCCGCCACACGTATGACCCGTGAGGCGGGCTCGAGCCTAGCCGTTGGTCTTGGACCGGGCCGCGTATAACAGCCCGCCACCGGCCCGCGTGCTAATGGCGGGTCGGACCGTGGGGGCGTCCTGTGGGCAGAATAAGCCACGCATAGCAATCTATTTCTATTCGCAAATTTTGCGAGCAGGGCCATACCTATAACCAACAGGCCGACCGAAATATATCGACTATAATATACGCCGCTCTTGAAGGGGCCACGTAGACGTAATACACAGGTGATTATTCACATGCCGACAATATAACTGTGCAATTTATATAATAAAACTATATAATAATAAGTGTACCCTATATGATTAGGTACGCATTCTGGCGTCCTCAAGCTGAGACTAGATTTTTACAAATTAGAAATAAATTTTTCACGCTGCATCAAAACTACATCAAAACTGCATCAGAACCCAAGTAATTTTTTCAGTTTTGATTTGATTTGATGTTGAGTTCTCAAAAATCAATTGATTTGATTTGAATTGATGTGGACCCTCTCAAAAATCAATTGATTTGATTTGATTTGATGCGGCCTTCTTGAAAATCAATTGATTTGATTTGGACCTTTTGAAAATCGATTGATTTGATTTGATTTGATGCATCAAAAATCAAAACTGCATCAAAACTAGTTTTGATTTGATGCAGTTTCCACATCAAAACAAGCCTACTAAGAACAATACCTAATAAGGCTACCATTGTGTCGATTCATACATACTTGCAGAATGCAGCCGCATATCTTGGCCCGATTTATCGAAACAAAATGTTAGTCGTTGAAAATGTTCATCGTTAAAAATGTTTCGATCAATTCGAAAATTTTCAACGATGAACATTTTGTTTCGATAAATCGGGCCCTGGTCAACAAGCGAAACCTATAACCTAAGCTTAAATAAGGACCTAAAATTATACAATATATATCCAACAGTGTTCACCGCTATTGTTTACCTGATATCTGCTTCCCGTATCCACCAAAATATTTTTACCCCGCGACTGCACCAAAACAATCGTCGCATCAAGAATTAGTTTCAGAGGGTTTTTGCTAAGTTCTTGAATCTTGCCTTCGTCTAGGATGCTAATTCGCGGCGGGTCGTAGTCCTGGTGCGGTCTGCGTTTACTCGGACAGTGCGTTTTTATATACGGTAAAACTCGATAGTCCAGGCACATTTTGGTTCCGGGCAACATACAGCTGTAGACGCAGGAAAAACCGGCCGGACAGTGGTCGTCTTGGGAATCGCAGGGAAACTGGCAAATCGCTGGTTTCCAGGTTAGGATTAGCAGTAAAACAACCCACATAGTTAGTCTGATTTTTTACACTTTTTTTGAATCGTGTGCTAATTAATGCGACATCTGCTGAACAAACATTTGCCATTTTTGTGAAACGTCATAATATTTTGAATGTGACGAGAAACTGATGAAACGAACAATGGCTGAGTGGGGCATAGGTATCGGCAATCGACAAGCGAATAAATAAACGTTCGAAAAAAGTGGACAGCAAAACGATGGTTCGATTTTGCTATCAAACTCATCGGGTGAATTTCACAAAGGTTTTTTGACCAAAAATCAAAAGTATTTTATTTCATAACGAAATGTTTTGTCGAACGGGTTTTTCTAACCAAGTTTAAACCATAGTCGTAGTTTAAACCATGTTTTTAACAACCACAGTGGTGAAATCCACCCAACATGATTAATACGAGTAATATATCTACGATATGACACTTAAGCCTAGTTCATAGTTGTCCGGAAGTGTCCGTAGTTGTCCGTGTCCGTGTCCGGAAGATTGTCCGTAACATTTGTCCGTGTCCGTGTCCGTAAGCAGCATTAATTCATACTTCTACGGACACTTTACGGACAGTGCGTATGCATATAAAATAACGCCTACAAATTCTGCAGTGTAACAAGTGTATTAGAATGCAAGCTTCAAACAAGCTCTTCTGCTGAGTTACAGCTACGCTCTTTTTTCAGTTGACATTTCTTTCGTTTTCTTTTTCGTTTTCGTTTTCCTTTTGTTTTCCTTCATTTTAGTTTTTCCTTTCGTTTTCGTTTTCTTTAGTTGTCATTTGTTGACAACCTGGCTAGTTTAACTGGGAAATTTTTTTAAAGCCGACAAATGGATTCGTAGCAACCAAGAGTACATAAATACATAATAGTGTCCCACTCTTTATAGAAGAAGAGTGAGACACTCTCCTTTCTGCCTGTGTTATAGCGCAGGCAGATGCGCTCGTCATTTTCAGCCCACATGTTGCCGTTTTATGCAACATGTGGGTAGCCAATCAGAAGCGACCTTCGCTTCGGATTGGCTGGACGCCTGTGCACGTGCTCCAATCAGCACGCAGGCGGCCTCACGTGCTATTGCCTGAAAATTGTCAAAAACACATTTAACTTGCCAGTTAACATCATAGTCAGCGCATACTAGCAATAATTCCTGAAAACGGGGATAAAAATGTAGGCAAAATACAATTCGGAACAAAAAAAACAAAAAACCCCCCAACCCGGCCGATCATGGCAACATTTAGCAATGAAATGGCTGTAATGGCGGCCCGTGTGCTGATTGGAGGGCGTGAGGCCGCCTGCGTGCTGATTGGAGCACGTGCACAGGCGTCCAGCCAATCAGAAGCGAAGGTCGCTTCTGATTGGCTACCCACATGTTGCATAAAACGGCAACATGTGGGCTGGAAATGACGAGCGCATCTGCCTGCGCTATAACATAGGCAGAAATGAGAGTGTCTCACTCTTCATCTATAAAGAGTGAGACACTATTATGTACTCTTGGTAGCAACTCATAATTTGTCTTTTGCTCGTCAATTTCGCAAAACTTCATTGCGCAAGCCGAAAAAGTTGGCTTCGCTTCATTTCATTTTCGTTTTCGTTTTCGTTTTCTTTTTCGTTTTCTTTTCGTTTTCGTTCATTTTAGTGTCAACTGAAAAAAGAGCGTAGCTGGTATAGTGGTAGTAGTGGTTGCATTATGAGGCATGAGTGTCAATATTCCACGGGTAATATTAAACGCGGCTATTTCTTGAAAAAAAAGCATGTACATGTTTTTGTAATAGATAAACTTAACAAGGACTTTTCAGATACCACTTTAAGCCCTTGTAGAAAATAGGAGTCCACAATTGAATTAAAAGTATAAAAACTACATAAACATAACTGAGTGTCAAAAAAATTGCGTTTTAGAAAAAAATGGGCTTCAGAAGAAAATAAGGCTCGTCCAGGATTTGAACCACGGACATCTCGCACCCAAAGCGAGAATCAGTGCACTCGCCCAACGTGCCTTGACAGAAGCAGTACAAAAAGTTAACATGACAACAGCCAGTAATAGTTTTGATGTTTTTTGCTTAATACCTACAGTCCATTTCAAATGAAAATGCCTCCGACACGTCGGCCGACGACTAAATTTCCGACGCGTCGGATGACGTCATCCGACGCGTCGGGTGATGTCATCCGACGCGTCGGGTGATGTCATCCGACGCCAAAACTCTTACCAAGCATTTTGAGTCAATATTGGAATTGGGTTGCAACTTGCAGTCAAAGGGCCGAGGTTTTTAGTGCATGGGGGGTGGGCAAAAATAAAATTCAAGCACTTGAGTGTACTTAAAGTTATCAAATTAATTTTATTAAAAATTTTTTAAATAAAAATTTTAAATTTCATAAAAAAATTTTACATTTATTTAAAATGACTTGAAAAATTAATACTAAAAATAAATAGCATAGGAAAAGCTTAGCATAGGAAAAGCTTAGCATATATGTACACTGAAATTTTTCTGGGCAGTAAGCCAGACAGTCTTATGTAACCTGACAGACTCTCCCCCAATTGTTAGCATCTATTAGAAATAGGGGATACTTCACACACAAAGTTCAAAAAGATAACTTTTTTCCAGATTTGAAAGTAATTTGCCTTTTGTTTGAGTTACTTAGGTAAGTTTGGAAATAACAAAGTGAAAAAAGCATTTTTAATTACATCTTCGTTTCTGTCGTTTTTAAATCTCGTTCCCGACCCCCCTTTTCTATGTTTGCATCTAAATTTTGTCGAGTTTCATTTAGCGTCGGATGATATAAAACTTTTCCTAGCGAGGCCAGCAAGCTTGGCGTCGGGTGATATAATCGGGACGCGTCGGATGATGTCACCCGACGCGTCGGATGATGTCATCCGACGCGTCGGATGATGGCATCCGACGCGTCTAGCGTCGGAATTCGGACGCCAAGAGGCATTTTCATTTGAAACTGACTGTAGGTTGTGAATAAAAATGTTTATTAACAATTAATTAACAAAATTTAACTTGAACTGTTTCAAATTAGAATAAATAATTGTAATTTTTTGACTGTGCTAAATCCACAACATTTGCTGATTAGCTCCGTTGTTTCTTCGATTCTGACAGGTGCCGGTTCGCTTAGCAGGTAAAGCGAACGCTTTATGAGCGTATGATGGTTCGAGTCCACCACGGCACGTTTTTTTTTGAATAATTGCCGAGTTTAGAGAGAGCAAACGGAACTGCTTGTTCAAGATCGAGGTACCTACCATTCCTGTGTTATTTAACACAGGAAATCTGACCTACCCAGATTAACGTAGGACTCTGAAATTCTGAATAAAGTATATATACGCGGCCCCCTCAGGGGCCGCGTAAAAATCAATAAAAACGTTATAAGCACAGTAAAATGAAGCTGCTGAGCCGAAAATACTAGAAATTTAACATTATTTTACTATGCGCGGAGGAATTTTATGTACACGCACCTACATACACGTGACTATAAAGGCTGTACGGCCATTTGCACCAACCTTATTCTAGTGATGTGAGCGGAAACTGAAACTGAAACTGAAACTAGTTTCAGCTTGTACAGGTTTCAGTTTCAGCGTCTGAAACATAAACTGAAACTGAAACTAAATCTGTGTTGCAGCTGAAACCTCAGCTGAAACTGAAACTAATCTAACACTGAAACTGAAACTTAAACTGAAACTAAAATCTGTCCAGAGCTGAAATAGCAGCTGAAACTGAAATGCCGCTGGAGCTGAAACTTAAACTGAAACTGAAACTGAAATTACGGGCAAGCTGAAACTGAAACTGAAACATAGTTTCAGTTTCAGGTCAAGTGATTTTCCGCCAATGCTGCTTTTCTTGCGTGTGTCTGAGTGTGTATGTGTGGGGATTAGGGCTGGGCACGGTTACACGGTACGAACCGTGTACACGCGTGTAACCGTGTACACGCTAAGCTTAGGGGTCACACGGTTAGGGGTCACTATCCGCGGTTACTTAGCGGTTACAGCGTGTACACGTTAAGACACAGTAACCGCGGATACTGTAACCGTTTACTCTAAACGGATAGTGTAACCGGTTACTCTAAACGGATAGTGTAACCGGTTACTCTAAACAAATAGTGTAAACGGTTACTCTAAACGGATAGTGTAACCGATTACATTAAGGGAGTATCAGTATGGGAGCTGACTGCTCTTTTTTTAAAAACAGCGTTTCTTACAATTTTAAATGAAACAATTATAAACAACACTTTTTCAGAGGTCTTAATTTGTAATTTTGATTGAGTTTTGTTATTTAAATTTTTTTGCGCATGCTAATGTTTAGACAAAATAAACATTCACGTGGCTGTCTAGACAATTGTCTGTTTACCAGTTTCAAACTTCTATTTTCATAATAAAATGTGGCATAACCTCTAGTACTTCTGTTAGCCAAAAGCAAAGTTAATGTAGTTTTATTTTTATTAATAAATATAAATATTTATTGCGCTCTCATGTCAGTCATGGTTTTTTTCCAGAGCAGTAGCAATTAAACAGGTGTAGAAATCGAAGAAGCGTGGCCGAGTGGTCAAATGCGCTACTCTTCAAGATCAGTGTATTATTACTGCATGGGTTCGCCCCAACAGTTGTGTTTGTCCAAAAAGAGTTGGTACTGTTATCTGCAGAAATAATTTTTAACTAAAATTTTTGTCATTAACGTGCACTAAGTGCTGAAATCAAAAGTAGAAAAGAAAATTAAAAGTATCAAAAGTAAACTGACAAATATAGATTTTGCACTCAACAAAGGAACGTTGCCCCTTTTGGGGCCTGCTTGTTTGAATGGTTTCATATTTTTACAACGTAGAAGTAGAACAGGTCAAGGGGCATCGTGGATGTAAACAAGCCTTTCTGCTGAGGAGAAAAACTGTTATGATATAAACTGAGGTCTGAGTGTCAATAACCTATATATTCCATACTCATTCTGGCGTCCTCAAGCTGAGACTAGATTTTTACAAATTAGAAATAAATTTTTCACGCTGCATCAAAACTACATCAAAACTGCATCAGAATCCAAGTAATTTTTTCAGTTTTGATTTGATTTGATTTGAATTGATGTGGACGGTGGACCCTCTCAAAAACCAATTGATTTGATTTGATTTGATGCGGCCTTCTTGAAAATCAATTAATTTGATTTGGAACTTTTGAAAATCGATTGATTTGATTTGATTTGGACCTTTTGAAAATCGAGTGATTTGATTTGATTTGATGCATCAAAATTCAAAACTGCAAGCTTCAAACAAGCTCTTCTGCTGAGTTACAGCTACGCTCTTTTTTCAGTTGACATTTCTTTCGTTTTCTTTTTCGTTTTCGTTTTCCTTTTGTTTTCCTTCATTTTAGTTTTTCCTTTCGTTTTCGTTTTCTTTAGTTGTCATTTCTTGACAACCTGGCTAGTTTAACTGGGAAATTTTATTAAAGCCGACAAATGGATTCGTAGCAACCAAGAGTACATAAATACATAATAGTTTCCCACTCTTTATAGAAGAAGAGTGAGACACTCTCCTTTCTGCCTGTGTTATAGCGCAGGCAGATGCGCTCGTCATTTTCAGCCCACATGTTGCCGTTTTATGCAACATGTGGGTAGCCAATCAGAAGCGACCTTCGCTTCTGATTGGCTGGAAGCCAGTGCACGTGCTCCAATCAGCACGCAGGCGGCCTCACGTGCTATTGCCTGAAAATTGTCAAAAACACATTTAACTTGCCAGTTAACATCATAGTCAGCGCATACTAGCAATAATTCCTGAAAACGGGGATAAAAATGTAGACAAAATACAGTTCGGAACAAAAAAACAAAAAACCCCCCAACCCGGCCGATCATGGCAAAATTTAGCAATGAAATGGCTGTAATGGCGGCCCGTGTGCTGATTGGAGCGCGTGAGGCCGCCTGCGTGCTGATTGGAGCACGTGCACAGGCGTCCAGCCAATCAGAAGCGAAGGTCACTTTTGGTAGCAACTGAGGTCAAAGCATCTGCACCATACGCGCTTTGCAAACAGGGTGCAACGTTTGCACTTTGCAACTTTGCAATGTTACTCATGCCAAAATATTTTTATAATATCTGAGACCGACCGTTTTTTCAAGATAAATTCATTAAAATTAATAAACAAAATTAAAATTAATTATATTTAAATATATTTAAAAAATACTATTTATTTTCATATTGACACAGCTCTTTTTACATTTTTCAGTCTTTCAAATATATATTTCAATTAAAGCTTTTCATTTATGCATAAGCTATTTTATATTAAGATTTTTGCACATGTTTAATACCTAAATCTAAGCAGTGAGCAAATAAACTTAAAATTCAGAACCCTCTTCGATGGAAATATTCGAATAAATTTACAGCTAAATGCTGATACAGCTGGAGGGGGCCGCGTAAAAATCAACAAGCAACAGCTTGCTGCAAAAGAAAATTAGTGAAAATTTTACAGTAGTTTGTCATGTTTGACAAAAAACCTGTTGCGAGCTCATTTTCTATTCAAACTTAGACCCAAACTCTCACTAAACTGCAAAACTCTTTACAAAACATCCTGAGGCAGTGTGGCGCATAAAAACAGAAAAAAGCCAAGCTATTTTTTAGAGCAAAGAGCTGGATTTGAATTATAGCCGAATCAAACGGGATAAAACCACAAAAGTTGTCACGAAGTTTTTTCTTAGACACAGTTTGTAATTTTCACTTGTTGACTTGTGCAGTATCTTGGAAACATATTTGAAAGCTAACAAACATTATGGTAACACAATACGTATTTACACTGCATTTTAGAATAAAATTATGACGGAGGACAAGGAGCACTGGTTGGTTTTATTTTCCGCCTAGGAGCTTCGCCAAGCCCAATTCTTTAAGCGAACATAAGCGGACTAACATAAGCATTACTTACATAAGTAACAATGGCTCGCCTGCGCTCACCCACTTTGATTAGGGGGCACCCCGGAAATCAAGGATTTGGTCATATTTTTTAAAAACAGCAAAAATTACCTATAATTCTTGAAGGAAAGTTGCCCAAAATACTATTTCTGATGTTTTGACGTGCATTATCTCCATAGCAAAAAAGTTAAAAAAAGTTGACAAATTAGTGAATTTATTCAACTTTCACGCAAATTCAGCAAGTAAGCCAGTGCATCAATTTTCGATGTTTTGCAAAGAGACGATACGCAATTTTTATTAGTCGTAATAAAAAGTTAAACAAAATTATTGGGTTCTGTGCAAAAAAATTGCACAAGAAGCCCTTTTCAGAAGCATGTGACTCAAATTTAGATCGTGTGAATACGAAACCAATTCTTCGGCATTTGATTACAAATTACTGGTAAGGTAATTTTCTACAAAACTTTGCACAATTATTGCCTTAAACTTTGCGCAGTTGAACAATTTTTTAGTTCTTAAAATAAAGTTAGAAATTTTTTAATATGATTTTTAATGCTCAGAGTTGGAATTCGAAAACGCATAATGACCATTTTTATCCAAATCCTACAAGATTGTTAAAAATCAAAATATTGTTCAAGTAGAGAAGCACAACGAACGAGTATGCTTTTCGCGAACATTTATGCATCTGAGTTGAGAAAAGAAAACGCTCACAAAGTCACAATATTTATTTGTAACTGCTGCATCATTACTATAACTTTAGCTACTTACACGGCCAATTATGGTGACAATACGATCCGGTTCATCTTGTGATACCGCTGTATTGGTACTGTAAACGTTGCTAATTCCAGTTTCGGTTATGGTGCTAATGTGGTTCGATTCCTCATTTGTATTTGCCACCTCGCTACTACAAGTTTTGTTTTTTTTACACTATCAATTGCCGTGCTGATACGCTCCAGTTCTACTTCTGATACCGCTACACAGCTGCATTCGAAGACTACACTCACACACATTCACATTAAAACTGCGCCAATGCATTAAGAAATCCATAAGCATTGCCTTGACGCAGTGCACGATCATACAATTGCATTGAAAACGCAGTCACACAAACACACACAGATGAACCGAATGCCAAACGCTAGTGCATTAACGCATCCACAGACACTGTTCTGAACATTGATACACACACACACACACGCACACACAAGTATGCTCAGATTTATCACGTAGCCTAGCGTTTTTGTTCTGGGCCATCATAAGGACCTGTTACGGTGTGCCGCAACAGGAATAACAAGCAACAGTTTGCTGCAAAAGAAACATAGTAAAAATTTTACAGTAGTTTGTCATATTTGACAAAAAACCTGTTGCGAGCTCATTTTTTATTCCAACTTAAATCAATTATAACCAAACTGAAAAATTCTATTCTTTCGAAGATGAAAATAATTTTATAGAAGACTGATGACCGGTGGAGCAAACCGCAAAAAATAACAATCCACTTTGCCAAAGCAAAGAGCTGGATTTGATTCATACCCGAATCAAACGGGATAAAAGCGCAATAGTAGTTGCCAAATTTTTCTCCAAAAACAGATGGTAAATTTCAATTGGTGACTTGTTCACTTTCACGGAAATATAGTTGAAAAGGTAGCGAACACATACTAACAGGATACTTGTGCACACTGCATTTTAAACCATGTTTATGAAAACGTGTGAGGAGCACTATTTGGCTTTATTTTCCGCCCAGCTATTTCGCCAAGCCCAATTTTTATGCGAACATGCGCGTACGGTTACGACTACCTATGTAGGTAAAATGGCTCAGCTTACTTACTTACATATGTATCTCACCCTGCATTGTAATATTGTAATATCATTTTTGTGCAAAACATGTTTCTTTAAAAACCAAAACAAAATTTTCTTCCAATTACAGAACTACCTGTAACAATATGTATAATATGATCTATTAGCAAAGGGTTTTCACACCCTTTGCTTGGTCCTACCGTTAAACTACCATTTTTGGGCCTGAAACCACACATGTTATTCAGATACAAAAGAAACTTTTGCATTGTTTAAAACAGAAAGTGAGGGTGGTATATATTTTGACAGTTTAAAATAAAGCTTCGGCAAGAGCTTCAAAAAAATGCCAGATTTCTTTAAAATTTTAAACTAACTAAAGCGACTAACAGATTGGTAAAATTGTTCTTAAAATAAGAACGGGTTAGACTTTTTATGAATGGCTTTTCTGAGTAGTATAAGAGCCAGAAAAATTTACAAACAGTTTTTCAAAGTTCTCAAACAAACACACAAAAAATGCAATTTTTGAGCCATAAATTCACCGTAGAAGCTTGAATCAATTTCAAAATTAGCTCAAATATTTCTATCTACATGTGCAATGTCTATATCAAATTTGATTATGTCCAATCAAGTATTATTTAAATTTTTGCATAAAACGTTACGTAACTACCACTTTAAGCAAAGAGCTGGATTTGATTCATACCAAAATCCATCGGGTTAAAACCGCATAGTTGTCATTTACTTTTTCTTCGGGAACAGTTTGTATAATTCACGTGGAGACCTAAGAGCTGGATTTGACTTATAGCCAAGTGATATGGCTTAGCACTGACAGTGAAACGCAAAACAATCAACTTAGGATCAGACGCATTTCGCGAACACACTCGTGTTCACGTAGATCCGCACAATTACACTGAACAAAATACACACAAACGCACACACAACCTGCACCAAGCTAAACGTTGTATTTCAGTGTTGTAAAGAAGCCTGCTGCAAAAGTTTCCACAGGCATCATCATATAATTAGACACACACGCACACACACCTATTGTTAATTTCATCACACAGCCTTACGTTTCGATCCAGGGGCATCATAAGAACCTGTTGCGGTGTGCCGCAACAGGAAAAACGTTCTAAGCACACTAAAATGAAGCTGTTGAGCTGAAAATACTAGAAATTTAACATTATTTTACTATGCGCGGAGGAATTTTATGTACACGCACCTACATACACGTGACTATAAAGGCTGTACGGCCATTTGCACCAACCTTATTCTCGAGTTATTCTTATTCTCATGCTATTCTCGAGTGCTGTTCACCATTTTACAGTATTCAAAAATCATATTCATTGTATGGTACTTAGTTAATCTGCACCCTTTATCAAGGAAACACTGAAAACAAAATCTGATGAATAAGTCTTGGGTTGAATGAGATCAGCTAATCCTGAGTTATTCTATTCTCGAGCTATTCTAGTTTGGTGCAAGCCAGTGGTAATCTGATTGGCTAATTCCATACGGACACGGACAAAAGTTGAACTGAATTCAACTTGTCTTCCAGACATCCGGACAGCCTTTACGGACACTCACGGACAAGTTCGTACGGACATCCGGACAACTGTGAATCAAAGTACTCTTACGGACACGGACACGGACTCGGACACGGACAGCCCTTACGGACAACTATGAACCGGGCTTTAGGCCCTAAAGCCCTAAAGTTTAGGGTGGATTTCACAAAGGTGGTTTGACTAAACGGTTTTACGTACGTTTTGCATGATTAGTAGGGGTGGGCACGGTAATGCGGTTACCGCGGTTACCGCCGCGGTAACCGCATTTTTGCGGTATGCGGTAATGGGGCTGTTACCGCGCGGTAAGTGCGGTTACCGCAACTTGCCTGTACCCGCGGTTACCGCACAATTTTAAAGCCTTTATAGCGCGTCTGAATGGATTTTTAGTTCAAAATAACGCTTAATCAGCGTACAACTAACAAAAAACTCAATGTTTTGAACATTTTTGTTTTCTGTGTTATAGATAAACTATGATATATAATTGTCTTCAACTGTCGTTAGTTTAGCGAGATTTTGTGTCTCAAGTTGAAATAGAATTTGGTCGCCAACTTTAATAAGTGTTAGAGCAATACTAGTACCAGTACCAGTGGTGGAAGCAGTACCATGGATTATACTAATATGTTCCGTTAGAGCTGGTAGAATGCCCACATGCTGCACTTGCTCAATCAATCGCCAGAACCAATTCTCATTAAAAACCGTCATTGGCCCAGCGGGTCAAACAGTAGAGTGCTGGTCTGCACTCTGCAGATTCAGCGATAGGCGGTTATCCCAGCGGTCAGCTAAGTCATTCTGTTGGTTTTTGTCTGGTATAAGATACGACTCTGTTTTTTGACACTATTGTGTAAATATTGATGTCCACCTTTACACGTGCTAGATATATTATTAAGTTTTCGTCTTGTCCGTTCAAGGTAGCGACTGACAAGGGGACAATTTGTCGTAGAAATAGCTTTCTAAATCTTAAAAAGTTAAATTTGAGACACAGTTTGTGTTAACGAATAGGAATATATTTCTTTGCGGCAACAGTAGAAAGTTTTGTTACCGCGGTTTCCGCAATTTGCGGTAATACCGCGGTAATTACTCCAGCTAAACAATGGAAGTTTGTCCTTGGCTGTTTAAGGTGACGACTGACGAGGTGGCAATTAGATAGTCGCAAAAATAGCCTGTAGAGGCCCAAAAAACTCCATTTGAGGCAAAAATTTGCAGCTAACGAATATAATAAAACTTTGGTTGCGGTAACCGCAGACGTTTTGTTACCGCGGTTACCGCAAAGTTTTGCGGTAATTACCGCGGTAATTACCGCAAAAAACCGCGGTAATTTTTGCGGTTTGCGGTAATGAAAAATCGTTACCGCGCCCACCCCTAATGATTAGCACATAATTTCGTTACGAAATATCGAATGATTAGTTACGAAATTCGTAGATTTTCTTAAACCATTGGTTTAGCTCAGTTGAAATTTCAAACTTGCAGCGCAGCAGGTGCAAGTCTCTGTTATAGATGCTGAAATTGAAACGGAGCTAAACCAATGGTTCAAGAAAATTCTCTAAATCCGTAGTGAATCAGGCAATATTTCGTAATGAAATTACGTGAAAATCATGCAATCCAGAGTGTCTTTTTGGCATAACTCAGCCTGCCGGGTTGTTATGTCGGCTTAATTTTGCCAATCGGTCGCATCTGGCTGGCCCGCTGGTGTTTTTGACCGGCCGGCCGGCTTCTCCCGGCCGGCGCCGACTTTTTCCGGCCGTCCCGGCGACAATTCCGGCCGGGCACAAGCACTAATGACACTATCTTTACATAGGTATATACATTATTCGAGCGACACCGAAATCACACTCAAAGCGAAGCTAGTACTAGGTCACGTAGGTTTATCGCAGCTGTCTAGTTTAAGCGTGATTTACATTTTACAACATGCAGGCAATTATCGGGAAATACCAAGGACGAACCAAAGTCAATTCTTCTTTTTGAACAAGCCCAATCTGCGGCAAAATCTTCAGTAAGCATCAAACTTGAATTTTTTAAGTAAACTGACCAGAGGTCTGTTAAAACCTGTTGTGCAGCGGTATTTATACGGTATACCTTAGTGGAGCTGGAGCCTAGAATGAGTGAAAACGGCTTTCCTTGAAAATGTTAAAATATTCCCTCAGATGATCCGCTACTGCATAAATTATTGCAAATAACTTCACCTTTGAATGAAGTTGTTTTATAAGTAATTATGCGTTTGTAGTTTAATGTTGAGCATATCAGAAATAAAATCAATAAATTGAATAAATTAATAACTATCATAACTAGACAAAGCTCCAATATATAATCGGCGAAACAAATTCTTAAAAGCGTCAAACTTACACTAAATACAGTAATTCAAAAATAAAAATGCTACCGAAACCCGGGATTGAACCACGGACCTTAGGATATTAAGTCTGACGGTCTCACAACAGAGCTATTTCGGCCAGGACTAGCCATGGATACAATCTTTAAGTCTATGAATTTACATAAAATCATGTGCTCAATTGATAGTTTTTAGCAATTTTAAAGGTTAACACATAGGACTGTATTTTGCTTCACAGAATATTTTTTTAAATTTCTGTTCTCGTATAATTCCACAATTGATGCTGCTAATGATTGCTGATCATGCAATCCGAGACTAATTAACCGCGAGAAAAAATTGATCTGATACCAATAATTAGACTCCATGACTATCCAACTGTGTAACCCTAAGATGGCTAGGATGGTAATGCGTTTGATTTCAAATCTAGAGGCCGAAGGTTCAATTCTGTCCCTGATGTTCTTTTTTGCATTTCACGATTTCGATTGGCATTTCACGGCTAGTAACTGTGTTTTCGCCAGCTCTTGTAAATTAACACTGAACCATCTTAACTAAGGTAGAAAATGCAACAAAACACATGTGACGCCCGCACTGTTGGACTAAATCTGACGCTACACAAACGCACTGACTAAAGATGTCACACAAGCTCAGTGTTATCGTCCAGAATCAAAATTAAAGACCTGTTGTGCTGTGGCACAACAGGAAAAATTCACTACAAACCACTAAACAAGGATGGTAACTCGTTGGGTCCAAATATCAGACCATACGGCTTATGTTATTAACGTCACGTATACCTCTCTCATTAACTTGGCGTATATATAATATATACCTAATGCTCTTAGACTATGCAATCACTTCACGGAGTTGTTAGTAGTCTCGTTTTTACCGCAAGCGACTTAGCTGCCCTTTTTTCCGCCTCATACGTAAACAGGCAGCTAGAAAGCAGCTGTAAGTTCAGTACGCAGAAATTTCCCAACTTCAGCAAGCTTCAGCAGTGCAATGAGACTCGCTGTTAGCTATAAGAAAATATACATAGCTAGGCTAAAAATTCGATTAGACATATTTTGCTACCTTCACAACTTACGCCCAGCTATGTATATACGTAACAGTTGCTCTGTAGAAGTATAAAACTAGTTCCCCATACATTTGCACTGCAATAATTTGGGCCTATGCTCAACACTAATACCTATTGATAACACACGGCCCTATGTACAAAGTCTATATGCGTATATGCTATCAGCGAAAATTGCATTGTCGCAAAAAACCCAGTGGCAAAATATACTATAGCCCCACTGTTTACAGTTTGAATATAGTCTAAGTAGGATTTTTATGATAAGTTGTGCTACCGAAACTTAAGTTCCCACTTCCAACTTTTTAAATTTTGACTTAGAATCTCGAATAACCAAATCAACGAACGAGTACAGTAATTGAGTAACTTTGATACACCACACAGAAACTGTCCAATTCATATTTTTACGTTTGATTATTAATGTCCCGAATAGCATAAAAAATGTCCCAATTTTTCCCTTAAAATCTCCTGTAATTTCACATTAATGCAACTTTTTGTAACCATATGTTCCGTAAAATGCTACACAAAATGTAAAAGCAATAAAAAGCAAATACTGCCTAACATGGAAATTTTTCGACAGAAAAAACTCAAAAAATATAACAAATGCACAAAATATGAATTGGACATGCAAAAATCCAAACTCACTACTCAAAAACGTTTACTCCTAGTCATCACGGGCTTGTAAACTAACACGACAACAAAACAAACGGACAGATAGACAAAAAAGTTCAATACTCCAACCACAAACGCCGGCCCAAAAGTTTTCGCAAGTTCAGACAAACTTTCAAACTTTTTTAGCCAACCAAAGTTCCGGGCAACAAACGTCCACTTAGAGTCAAACTATAACAAGGAAATATAAATTGAATAATGTGCTAAAGTTGGTACAGCGTACAGTTAAACGCTAAAACGTAAACGTCAGTAAGTCAACGCAAACAAAAATACGGTCTAAACTAACGTCTAGAGAATCAAAATTTAAATAATACACATTCATAGCATTATATACTCTGCCCAAAAGAATTATCAAAAGCCGAGCAATTAGCAGTCAAAATTTAAAAAAATCACATTTTCATTTTCAAAACTTTCTAGTACATTCTGCTAATTACAAAGCATTAGGGTCTTTACCTACACAAGTCTACTAAAAAATGCTTCACAAGTATTACCAAAGAATTTCGGCGCCAAGCGAATATACAAATAAGATGTTTCACATAAAACTAATTTGGGAAAAAATAGAAAAACCTAGATAGTAGAATTATTAAGCAATCAAAAATTGGCAGTTTTCGAAGTAACAATATATACTACTAAATAATATCTTAAGTACGTATATACTTCAATTTAGAATAATATATTATCATAATGACAAATGATCAATAATAGTTATCTTTAGTATATACGTACATACTTCTGAATTTGAAAAAAAGCAAGTACACACAGAACTACTATCACAACAGAGCTATAGTAGGATTTGCCATCAACAGCCCATTATCATTAACCTAAGATATACGTACTTGTGAATACCATATTATTATCTAGAGTGAGTGAAGAAATTATAAACGAACAATAAATACACACAATTTTTTTGGTGCAAATTCATACAATAAGTTCGAATCCAAAAATCCTCAAATCCAATTCGTTATCAATATTAACACATTATATAATACCACAATCATCTGAACCAGTTTACCAATTACCAAGTTGCAGCAGCTACCAAACAGTTTTAGCCAAATAAATATAACAAAAACTTAAGATGATAATAAATTCAAGAAGATGTCAAAAATCAAAACTTAACCAAAAATTCCAAAATTGAAATTAAAAAAGAAAATTTCTTGATAATCATTCATCTAGCAAAAAAACTAAATTAGGAAAAAACACCACTCAAGTTTCAAGTCCAATTCCACAATAATATAGCCAATTAAATCAATCAATCAATCGAATAGCAAAATTCACTACTTATTATCATAATATTATTATTATTATTAATTAATCAATTAAATTACTCAATGAAACATTATAATGGTTGATAGATTAATAATAGAATAGAGTTAGTGAATGTATTTCTTAATTTCATCATAAATGGCCAAGACCAGGGCCCCGCCGGTGCCTCGGAACACGTTGGACAGGGCGCCCTTGAACAGCGCCCGCGGGCCCTCGTTGGCAATGATCTTGCGCCAGCAGTCGAGCGTGTTCTTGTAGAGAATGTCCTTGCGCCCGGACTGCATCATCATTCGTCGTCGCACCGTATCCCAGGGGTAGGAGAGCACACCGCTGCTAATTGTCACCACCTAAAACAACAATAAACAGTCGCCTGGTCAAAAATACAACCAGCGCGATTGACGTGTGCAAAAAACCCAGGGCTGTCAATCGCAGCTCTGGAAGCGGAGGTTCGACAGGGCAGTCGAAGAAGCTCGCAGAAAACTCCCAGATCCGCAATGACGACAGAGGAAATCTGTGGAGGGGCGGTGTCGTCGACCGGAGGGGGGTGCTACGTGAAACTTTTAAAATTTTACCATGCATGGGGGGTACGATCCAATCTAGGGGGGGGTGACGAGGTCAGATTGGGGGACACACCCCCACGCCCATTTGCTAATGACTCTTGTTGCCACTTATTTAAAGCAGTGGTTTTCCAGCAAAATCTTGCTTGTATAATAATATAATTCAATCAACCAAATTGGCCAAAGCATACGTACCTGTGCAATACCCCAAGCAGCAAAGAAGTTCAGATTCTTGGGATCCTTTGCGACCATGACCTTGGTGGTGTCGAACACGCCGAAGTAGGCAGCGCGATAGATGATGATGCCCTGCACGGACACAGAGAAACCTCTGCAACAACACAACTACAGTACTTCAAAATTTGAAGGGGTCTGGAAGATGGACAAAGGTCGAAAGGTGAGAATTGGCCAGCTGCCCACCATATGGCGACAGCTCCCGAAATTTTTTGCTGAGAGTGCCCGCCCCCTAAATTTTAAACCTCTGCAACAAAACAACAACAACAACCACTACAGTACTTCAAAAGATAAACCGGTCTGGGGGATGGACAAAGGTCAAAAGGTCAAATGTCAAAGTTATGTCTGTTATATATTTGCTTCACTAATCTAATTGTTGGCTAGCTATGCTTGAATGATTGTTTCTGTTCGTGAATAAAAATAGTTTCACTCAAAACATAAACAGAAAAAAATTATATTTGATAAGTTTGTCCGGTATATTCAACTAGTTTCGTCGAAAATCTTACAAAAGAAAAACACTAACATTATAAAATCCGAGAAGTACAAAATAAAAAAATCCATTAAATTAAAAAAACATACAAAAACATACATAAATGCGTAATTATATAATAAAAAACGTTCGAATACGTACCGGTATAGACCGATAATGCCGTCAGACTTTGCTATTTTGACCAGACAGTGTCCGAGACCCTTGAACTCTCTAGACTCGGGCCCCTTGCCAATGTCGGCGGCCAGACGTGTTCGAGCAAAGTCGAGCGGATAGACGAAGCACAGACTAGTTGCGCCCGCAGCGCCGCCGCTTGCCAAGTTGCCTGAAAACAATGGGGGGACACATACGTGAAACGGGGTCATAAGTTGGGGCGACTCTCTGGCCAAATTATGGGGACCTTCAAACCCTGAATTGATCAAAAAACCCTATATTTTGATAAATTAGGTAATATTTTCGGAAAAAGTGCCATTTTTACCAAAATTTGCCCAACTTTTTGGGACCCATCCCGGCTTCTCGATTTTTTTTTTGGGGGGGGGGCTCTCCCATCTGCTCTCATACATGTAGACACACAACATTGATTAACCTATTTGGATTTAGAAATGGGTGAAAATACACAAACAATACTTTTAAAATTCAGTCGTCGATGAGGGTCCAGAAGACCCTCGACTTTTGGCCGCCGTAATCATAACCAAAAACTATATACAATCTAAAAAAACAGCTGAAATGATAGCCCGTTTTTGTAAACATCCCCTAAAAATAGCAGCTTCACAAAGACAAACGTAGACTGACCCACGAAAAAGCGCCAGAACTGTGTTTTCCTGTCGACCCCGTCAAGAAATAGCTTCTTGTAGGTGTCTTTGAATGCAAAATTGAGGGCCTGCGTGGGGAAGTATCGAATGACGTTGGCCAGATTACCACGCCAGAGGGAGAGAAAGCCTTGCTCGCGGGGCACCCGCACGAAACAGTCTATGATACCCTTGTATTTCTGGTCTGCGGTGATAGTCTTCTGGGCATCTTGCACCTAAAAAACAACACAATTAATGTTTTTATACGTTCTGTTTTCATGTTTTTTGAACAAAAGGCAATGTTTTTTAACAATGGTGACCCCTTGGATTTTGTGGTCCTGCAAGAAGAAATTCCAATGCGTCTGCAATTTCAATTGACCACCAAACCGCAGACCCCTAAAAAAACTACGGCACATATAATATTATGAGTTTACAAAAATTGGCCAAACGGAGACCCCCAAAACCTCCTTCATCCGTCGTTGATTGTATAATATACCATAATAACATTATCCGCACTTCGGCTCTTCGTTCAGCTTTATGCCAATCTGACAGTGGCGTACCCAGAAAAAAATTTCGGGGGGGGGGGGGGAATGACTTCGATTTTTTGTAATGGGTTAAAGTGCACTTTTTAGCAAATTTTAACACTCGTAAAACGCCTTACAAACGCAAGATTACTAAACCACAAGGCTGCAGGGGTCTAAAAATAGGAAAAATTTTCGCTTTCTTGGCCAAATTCTGTCAATTGGAGGCGTATGAGAAAGTTTTTCCGGCCAGACCATAAAAACCGAAGGACACAAGGTTGCAGGGGTCTGGGGGCGGCAGCCCCCAGAAAAAAATTGGCGATTTTTCCAATTTTTAGACCGAATTTGGTCAACTGGAGACGTATCAGAAATTTTTCCGACAAAATTTAAAACAAAAGATGGGAGTGTCATATCAGACGGTGTATTCCACAAGTAAATGTAGCATAATATACTCGTGTATACATGCACATGCAGCATAATGTAGTTGTGTATATATATACATGCATAGGCTTTGATGAAAGACAATAACGAGGAATAGTAAGCCACATAGTCGCAGGGGTCTGGGGGCGGCAGCCCCCAGAAAAAAATTTGGGAAAATTTTTGATTTTTAGGCCAAATTTAGTCCATTGGAGACGGATCAGAAAATTTTTCGGCCGGACCATAAAAACCAAAGGGGGGACCCTTGTGTAAAAAATCAGTGGGGAAAAATTTCGGGGGGGGGGAGAATTCCCCCATTCATCCCCCCCCCCGGGTACGCCCTTGCAATCTGATATAAAACTTTATCAGTTCTTTCCAAATGCCACTGATTTCCAACACGAACCTGAAGTAACAGTTTGACTCGTTCAATGGGGGCTACGGCAGTTTTGGAAATGGCAGCGGCAGTACCGCCAGTGGCCAGATCGAGGAAAAACTTCCAGGCGTCGAATTTCTCAGGCATCTTGGCGGCGACTGCGAAAGGTTCCCGAGCTAGAACACAAACACTGCCAAAAAACAAAAAACACAAATAGTGTGCAGACATGAATAACTGCTGAAGAGATCCCACGAAACATGACATGAGGAATCATCAACCGTCGATTGGGGGAATCGTTTTGAAAAAAATGACGATGCGGGGCGTGGGGCGGACCAGACCGAAGGGGGTAGCCGGATAAGGTTGAAGTAGACCGATCCTCCCTGACCCTGACCCATGTATATACATTATATACAGTGAAATGTGGTTAAATTAGCCACTTTTGTTTTTCAAAATCAAGTCTTAAAAAATTGGACTGATTTATTTTGACTTTTTTGGCTGAAAATAATAAAAAAAACAATAAGTAGAATTCTCTGATACTATTGCCAGTTTTTTTGTATGTTTTTAATAACCATTTAATTTCTCCTGTTTAAACGCCACATTTATGGTATCCTCCACGGAGGGTCGACGGCGTAAAAAGTATATAATTATTAAATTTTATTTTTATTCCTAATTGGTCAATTGAAAGGTGCATCGGAAAAATTTTCTGCTAAACTTGATTTACTGCCGCTAGGTGGGCACATGACGGCTGCGTAAATTCAGCGTATTTTTAATTTTGACGGAGTAAATTAAAGATCCACTGCGTAATGCGCATTATATTTTACGCATTTTGTTTGGCGACAATTTTTTGCTAAACTCACCCATTGTTGCTACAAATATTGATTCATCTGGGCTAAGAACATGCGTAGAGTTCAATAAAACTGTTTTATTTGGCCGCAAAACGTCGCTATTGTCGTTATGACCCACGCCAAGACACCCCTTACGAAACCTGTTTTGGTGATGCTACACCAAAATTTGGTATTTTTTGGAATATTTAGGTTTTAGCTGCTGCGTACCACTTATCCAAGAATGGTAGACGCGGGCGGTGTTTGTCTACCGTTTCGAACGTAATAAGCGCAAAAATCTGTTTTTAATGCTTTCAAATACGGAAAAAATGCATATTTGGGCAGAAGTCATTTCTGCCAGAGGGTATATAAATTTTTGAAGAATCATTGTGAGTCACATGGGTGTCGGAACAAACGTTTTTTAGTCCATACTGCAGCCTAAGAGTTGTAGAACACTATGAAATTGAGTTTATATATACTCACTGCTAATAGAACAACCGAAAAAAAGTGATGAGTTTTTTCCCGCATTAGGGTTTTTTCCCCGCATAGGAATTTTTCCCCCGGAGGTTTGGAGACTCATTACTTAGAAACGTGAGTAGTTAGAATCCATTTTATTAATGAAACAGGCGAAAATGGCCGTTATAACAGCCGCGAGCATTAATGGATTCGATTTATGTGGAGCACAGGACGACCCGAAAAGTTGAAAATAGGGTTTTTTTCCGGCACCAGGCACCACTATACCTTTTTGCAGCATCAAGGAGGGGGGCTTGTCCCGATGGGTCGAATCTGACAGGCGGCTTGTCCCGGAATCTCAAATCTGTGGGTGGGGGCTTGTGACAAGCCGCTTGTCCCCCCACTCCTCCAGCCAGACCCCCACGTACAGTGGCGTACCCAGAACACAAGGCTGCAGACGTCTGGGGGCGGCAGCCCCCAGAAAAAATAGAGGAAATTTTCGATTTCTTGGCCAAATTCTGTCAATTGGAGGCGTATCAGAAAGTTTTTCCGGCCGGACTATAAAAACCAAAGGACACAAGGTGGCGGGGGTCTGGGGGCGGCAGCCCCCAGAAAAAAAATGGCGATTTTTCCAATTTTTAGATCGAATTTGGTCAACTGGAGACGTATCAGAATTTTTTCCGACAAAATTTAAAACAAAAGATGAGAGTGTCATATCAGACGGTGTATTCCACAAGTATATAAATGTAGCATAATATACTCGCGTAGACATGCACATGCAGCATAATGTAGTTGTGTATACATGCATAGGCTTTGATGAAAGACAATAACGAGGAATAGTATATATATAAGCCACATAGTCGTAGGGGTCTGGGGGCGGCAGCCACCAGAAAAAAAATTTGGTAAATTTTTTGATTTTTAGGCCAAATTTAGTGCATTGGAGTATGGTTTTTCCGGGGACATAAAAACCAAATGGGGACTTTGTAAAAAATCACTGGGGGAAAACTTGGGGGGGGGGAATTCCCATCCCCCCTGGGTACGCCCTTGCCCACGTATATACATCTGGAGACGTATGATTTTTCGGCGGACATAAAAAAATGGGGACCTTGTGTAAAAATCACTGAGAGAAAGTCGGGGGGGGGGGAATTCCCCCAATCCCCCCCTGGGTACGCCCTTGCCCACGTATATACATCTGTGACCATACGTGGGCAGCTAGCGAAATCTGGGGGGGGGGGTGAGCCACCGGGGGGGGGGGGGGTGCGGAGCAACTTTTTCGGCTATTTTTGCTTCGTGAGCCACTAATTTTTGCTCCGTGAGCTAGTTTTTTCAGTTTTGTTTATTTTACATTTATATACAGACTTTCACCCGGTTTTCAGAGAAATTCATGTAAGATGCAGAGAATTGCACCAAGAATTCAGAGACTCAGAATTTCGGTGCAACTGAGGCGGGGTGGGAAATTCAAACTGATATTTTTCACCGTGAAAACACGTTTTTACAGGTTTTCGCATGCGCTGAGTTCATTTTTAGCACTTTCTAAGCGATAAAACGTTGATTTATAGTCAGAGAGGGTAAAAAAAATACGATCGAAAACATGGGGTAAAAAAATACACCCCCCTCCAAGAAAAACCTCAACAGGTATATGCCTGTTGAATACATCAAAGGAAGCACTACTAGTTCTACATTACTTAAACGTATTCATAG
>JASANF010004526.1:0-40840 GCA_030248245.1 Trissonchulus sp. WLG1_4 | reverse complement strand
TCTCTTGTCTCAGGTGGACTAACTTATTTAGCGGTAGGCGTAATTCCTGTTTAACTGAATCAACCTCGATTCCGAAGACGGTCATTACTTGGCTTGGCCCCTCTTATTTTGTCGGTTCTAATGGGACTCCTAAATTTTCGAACACTTGCAGCCCGGTTTTCATTTTAAGTAGACACCCATTATAAGACTCGTTAGCTATCCAGAAGTCATCCATTAAGTGTACAATGGGATTTATATCATAGTTTCTAAATAGGATGCGTTCTAACGCAGTCGCGAATCGTTCCCAAATACATGGAGACGAGCTCAGATCAAATGGCAAGAATTTATCATAGTAAAATTTGTTATCCCATTCTATTCCTAGCAGATGGTGATCCTCTGGTCAAATTGGAATGTTACGAAATGCAGATTTTACATCCCACTTTGCCATATAGCTTCCTTTTGGGAGTAACAAAAGAGAGGAGGCTATTTCATCTATGGTACCATAGGCTACAGGAAAGTGTTCCATACAAATTGAATCGTTGAGACTGTCGCCTTCCGGAAATGAAAGATGGTAGATCATACGAAATTCGGAAGAACCCTTCTTAGGGACGAGGCCAACAGGGTGACTTTGAAAGAATTGCAAGGGGGGTTTTTCAAAAGGGCCTTCAATTCGGTTTAACAAAAGTTCCTTTTCAATAGAGTTTGCTATTGTTTGCCGGTTTAATTGGGCACTTTTCAAATTACGGGATACACGAAATTTCTGAATTCCGGTAAACCCGATCCAAAACCCCCGAAGAAAACCTCGGACTAAGAAGTTTACGAAGTGGTCAGGTAAGGAGGCTTCCCGAAGCTCCAATTGCAGGATATTTACATCAATTAAAGAGTTCACCAAACGATCTTTATGAGGATCCGAAATTGGAGCACAGTTAAATATATGTGGAGAAACCGAATTAATTTGAACTGGTAACAGACTTCTTTTGTCTGCCATGTGGTTGCGAACTAGGCCCAACCTCACTCCTGGCCGGTTTAAGTCAGTTGCTTAACTGCAAACCAATGAACTGACCACACTATCGTAGCGACTACTTAAGTAGTTAGGTTCTACACTAGAATATATTATTACTAAGTATTTAGCTCGGCTAGCCAGAGTTAAATCTGGCTCTTCAACGTATTCTTAAGTTTAATACATCAATTTAAAGCTAAGGGCCTATTCCTTTACCGGATTAAACGGACTGGACTTATTTTAATCCGAGGTTTTGGAATGACAAGTCGGACTAAACGGACTAAACAGTTTAAAATAAGTCTGCGGCTTAATGTTAGTCCGTACCCATTCCTAAACTACAACTGGACTAAACGGATTTAACATGCACGCTTAACATTAGCGTGCATAGTTAAGTTCGTTTAGTCCGACTAAAAAGCAGCGCACTAAAAGTTAAGTCCATTTAATCCGGAGGTTTTGGAATGGCATTTTTGAGCATAATTTTTAAACCGTTTAGTCCGATTATAATTAACCCTTTAATCCTGTAAAGGAATAGGCCCTAAGAAACCGCATATTTCAATGATATAAGTAATCATTTTATGTGGAAACAAAAATTTTTTTGCTACAGCTACAAAACTGTCCAAAAAAATTAAAAAAAAATTTTATCACAATATGCACATCAAATGAAAGCTATTTTCATTATGCTTCAAGACATTATGGTCAAAAATGTCGCTGAAAAAAATTAAACGCCAAAGTCGGTTCCCCTGAGCGCCACCTTAAATAAATTGAATCATCATTTTAGTTTTCATACTGTTAGTCGTATTAATAGCTTTAGTACTGATTGACGTTATGTACGCTACGTGTGTTGCGCAAAAGCTGCCCGATCATTGATCGAATATGTATGTATTATGTACCTACTACCTACTTGTTTTTAAAACAAGCACGTTTTGCGAGTAAGGTTTAACTTATTTTTGACAGATTACGGTGCGATATGCTTGCTGTGCTGAGAATATTCTACGAATATAAAACGCGGCACTTGAAGTATTTAGAAGGCAACATACATATGTAATAAACATCAACTATAAGGCTTAAACATTTTTTCAATCCAAGAGTGTCCACAGCAATAGTCAACAGAGTTCGCATCTGACAAAAATAGCGCGCCAATCAACTACTGCACTGCTATTCATAAAAGTGTAAGCCTGGCTTTTTATTCCCATTTACACCAAGCCGGGCTTAAAATCCCGGCTTTGCGCATTCATAGAACCAAGCTCGGTTTACTCCAGGCTTATTGGTATTCATAAAAGCTGCGCTGAGAAGCCGGGCTTATGGTATTCATAAAAATCAAGTGCGGCTGTTTGTTCATCCCGGCTTCAGCAATTATTTTATTTTGCTTTTTTATGAATACAAAAAGCTCACACAAAAAGGTAGGCTTGGACTGATGTCGGTCAGTCGCTCACGCTGTTTTGTCATAGCAGAACGCCATTCAGAAAACCGTGTCATAGCACTGCTGCCATGTCGTCAGCCTTCAAAATGTGTAGCTTCCGACACGCTGATAAACAATTTACGAAGAAGTGTTGCAACAGGTTTTGTCTTTACTGTCTCCTGTATGCAAAATTTATCCTACTTGTCATAAAGCAAATGACAGCATGCAGTAAGACGTAGCTAAGGCTGCTGAGACTAACCCCCTTATCCAAAATAAATTTAGCGGATTTGATTTAGCGGATTTAGCGCAGCTAAATCTGTTATCCAAAATTCCAGGATTTAGCCGATTTAGCGAATTCAGCGCGCGCCTAAATCCGATAAATCCAATAAATCCAAACAATTTTGGATAAGCGTTTTAACTGAATCTGCTAAATCTGCTAAATCCGCTAAATCTATGAATTTTGGATAACACTTTCAGACTGTTGTACTGCACAACTTGACTTTGCGCATTTGGTTCACTGACCATTTTCGCCTGTAACTTTAGTTACGCGCAACCGTTTTGAACGTTCAATACATCAATCGAAAGCTCTGAAATTGCACTTTTTAGTCATGTAATTTTAATGAATTTTTGGATTAGTTTTGAGTAAACTTTCAGATTGTTTTACTGCCCAATTTTATTTTGCCCATTGGAGTTCCGTCCCTTTTAATTTCGCTTGTAAGTTCGGGCATGTGCAACGGTTTTGAATGTTCAATACACCAATTTAAAGCTCAAAACTTGCAGTTTTTATGTATGTTAGATTCTTTATATTTTTTGCCTCAGTTTAAAAAAAACAGCAGGTTTGTAAGACAGCTTTGATAACAGCAATTTCTTAGTTGTCAGGATGGCGCTCCAGGCCAAGAATTACATCATAAAATCTTAACGCTAACTGAATATATACATAAAACCAAGAGTACATAATAGGAAGAGTATGACACTCTTCCTATTATGCCTAGCAGCGCGCGTCCAATGCGCAGCGCGAAATAGGCCTTTTATGTACGGTTTTGAGGGGGGGGTACCCCCCTCAACTGAAGACCCCGTACTCAACTGAGGGGGGGGGGTACCCCCTACTCAGTTCGATACCCCGTGCTCAACTGAGGGGGGGTACCCCCCCCTCAACTCAGCACCCCGTCTTCAGTTGAGGGGGGGGGTACCCCCCCCTCATTTCAAGACACTGACAAAGTCTTTGCGCTACCCCCCCCCCCCTCATTCCCGTACCCCGTCTTTAGTTGCGGGGGGGGCCCCCCCTCTGTTCCTCCCAACCACAAAAGTCCTTGTCAGTGTCTTGAAATGAGGGGGGGGTCCCCCCCCCCCCTCAACTCACCCCCCCTCAAAACCGTACATAAACGGGCTATTTCGCGCTGCGCATTGGACGCACGCCCGTAGGCATAATAGGAAGAGTGTCATACTCTTCCTATTATGTACTCTTGATAAAACATACATGTACCTAACACCAAGAGGACATATGTAATGGGAAGGTATGACACTCTCCCTATTATGCCTGGCAGCGCGCGTCCAATGCGGAGCGCTAAATAGCCCGTTTATGCACGGTTTTGAAGGGGGGTACCCCTTCCTCAACTGAGGGGGGGTGCCCACCCCTCAGTTTGATACCCCGTGCTCAACTGGGGGGGGGTTGAGATGTGTTAAAATGCACTTACTTGTGATTTTAACGCAAAAAGCGACTTATTTTAGCATTTTTCGGTCAAAAAACAATGCTAATTTTGACTACAGCAGCATCAAACGTAAAATAGGAGCTCAAAACACTGTAAATTATGAACTCACTCAAAACACTGAAAATTATTAAAAATAAAATGATGACTAGCGACGTTTCAGAAACTAGAAAAGCAGCAAATTTTCCAAAACTCTCTGACATTCCTGTAAATTTACTAAAAGTCATTTTCGTAACAATAAAACAGCTAAAACGATACAATAAACAGTGTATTAAGCAAATACATAGTGCACAATGCAACTATATGCACATGCACATGCTTTCATACAAGATAAAGGCAAGGAACACAAAGCCACAGAGTTGCAGGGGTCTGGGGGCGCCAGCCCCCAGAAAAAAATTTTAGATTTTTTTGGCTAAATTTGGTCAATTGGAGACGTATCGGAAATTTTTCTGGCCGGACCCTAAAAACCAAAGGGGGAACCTTGTGTACCTACAATTTCAGTCGGAAAAATTTCGGGGGGGGGGGGAGATTCCCCCATTCCCCCCCTGGCTACCCCCTGCCGTCACCTACATTTTACCTACATATTAATTGCATTGCTGGATTGCTTCTGTTAATATACTTGCTTTGCAACTTCCGCCGTTACGGTAAAAAAATCAACAAAAACATCGGAAAACATCAAAATTTATAAAACTAAAACAAATTATCTGACTGTGATCCCATATTCGTAACACTTGTGCCGGGGGTTTGTGGTTTGTTGTTTTGTGTTGGTGGGGGTTTGGTGGGGTGTTTGGTGGGGGGTGTGGTGTGGTGGTTGGGGTGTTGTTTGTTTTTTTTGTGGGGGTTGTTTGTGTGTGTGGGTTGTGGGGTGGGGGGGGGGGTGTGTCGGGTTTGGTTTGTGGGGGGCGGGGGAGCGGGCGGGGGGGCCAGCGGGCGGGGGTGGGTCGGCGGGGGGGCGGGGGGGAGGGCTTGGAATAGCCGCCCAAAGGAAAGCGCCAGCAATGCGTATGCAGTGTGAATGCGTGCGGTAGTAGTAAACTTCTTTTGTCAATAACTACGTGCACGCTGCTAGATTCACAACGTGTGGTAAGGCCTAGTATTAACACGCCCGCTCGTGCGCCCGATCATGCTCCCTCGTGTAAAAAGGTCTTTAGAAATTATTTATTGCATTGCTTTAGGCGTGCATTGTAGTTATTGCACTATTTAAATAAAATATAAAAACAAAATTAGGAAAATGAAAAACCATTTTGCCATTTCAGCGCTACAGTAACCCAAAAAGCCAGCAACAACAAACTACATAAACTGGCTAACTAACTAACTTTCACAAAAAATTTTCACACACACACACACATTTTTTTCCGCGCTAATACACCTAAGGCGAAGACATGTATGTTTCGTAGGGCAAAACAAATGTAAAGTCCTGTCCCTCGCTACTGATTTAGCAACAGGAAAAAAGCTTAGTTTCTCAATGACATGTTACGTTTTTTTCTGAACATGGCGGTACTTATTATGAAGTTATCTAATGCGGTACCTTGCTCGGTACAGTACCACATGCTCAACATGGATGGTAAAATTCATATCTATTAAATCCTGTGACACTCACCCCGTGACATGCTTCTCAATGTATTTTGCCAAATTCCAGCGTTGACAGCTTTCAGAACATTTTTCAAAAAAACACACAGTTTAGTCAAAAAATATCCCATCATTAGTTTGAAACTGAACAAAATTTTGGTCCGCGGAAAGTTACATTTCGACAAGCAATTACTTAATTTTTTTATCTCTCAAAATCTCAAGTAAGTACTTTATTTTTTTGTGAACTTACTTATCACATTAGTTAATCACTTAACTTATATTATTGCAGAGTAATATCTGAAAGACAGAACATTGCCAAAATAACAGAATCGGCATGAAGCTTATAAAGCATTTCAATTAGGTCATCGCAGTGCATTCTACAGGAAGTGCATTAACTTTTCTCCATAAAAAATTACTTTTCTTTTTGAATACGATGGTTTTAAGTATATAAGTCTCTTCAAAATTTTCATCAGAAGTCCTTAGCTGTTCAGTGTATTAACTTGCTTGAAGTTTAGCAATAACTTATTTCTACACTACAAGTTGTATTGGACATTAACACATGATGCAGCTAATAATTGATAAAAACGGCTCAGTGCCTAATGAATATATATATAATTAAAACTTTTATCATGCCTGTTTTCAAAAAATAGTGCCATAACTAACTTCACTTACTAAGTGCACGCTATTAGATTTACAGCAATACAGCTTGCAGTATAATCTATGTAGGTATTGCACTGCTGTAGGCGTGCATCTTAGTTACCTATTGCACTGTAGAGGCTTGAATTACGGTCCGCGGCCAGGGCCTGCGACTTTTGCGAACGGGGCGGCCGGGCCGCGGATCGAACCTTAACGGGCCGGGCCTGCCAAGATGAACTACACACAAAAATGACCCACTTGCAAATTAAGGAACCTAACATTCTGTGATTATGTTCACTAGTTGGCTTCAAGCACGCTGAATGATTTTCAAAAAATAAGAATCAAAACAGGGCGGAGCTTAGGGCCTTTTCATAAAATGTATTAACGAGATCAGATCAACTCGATTAAGAATTTATGAATGCCGATTAAGGATTAACGTATTAAAAATATTAGCGCGCTTAACGCTGATCTTAATCAGCGTCGTTTTCACAAATTGTTTTTCAATTATCTCGGTTAAGGCCTTAATCTGAATCGTTTTCCTAAATTCAAGTTAATCGTAACGTATTAACATAGGTGCTAGCTGAGGCTTAATCTAATCAGGTGTTGTTTTCACAAATTAGATTAAGGATTAGGCGTTGATCTTAATCTGTGTTGAATGGACAGATGATGCCCCAATTTAGAAAGAATGAAAGAAGTGGGGGCGCCGGAAATCGAACCCGGGCCGCCTGCTTCGAAGTCAAGCATGCTAACCACTACACCACAGCCCCCGAGTCTCATAGGCCCTAATTCTCCTTTACAACAGGGTCCCCCCTTCGAACATCGTTGCGACCCTGCAACGATACTCGGTCGATACTCATGCTCCCGGGGCGAACCCGATGCCTCAAGGGCGGAGCACATTCACACGTAGGCCTCCAAGCCTACTTCAATCACACCACACTCAGGGTTTCCTGGCTTACCCGCAACCACAGGGTTTCTCGATCGACCCAGAACGATTCTCAACCAATACCGAGGGTTTTGACCGGCTCATCCTTAACCGAAACAGAGGGTATTCTCCGGTTCACCCCTAACCGAAACCGAGGGTTTTCTCCGGTTCACCCTTAACCGAGGGACCATACCAGAAAGAGACTATGTACACAGTCATACAGCACACAGCACGAGTACCGTAATGGTTAAAGTGCCAACCTCAACCCAGGGCATGGGGCTCCTATCCCACCTCCGAAGACGGTTCGGGGATAAGGCTGTCCTGAGGACCCAGCCCTATCCTCTGCGTCCTGTCACGGTCGCCAGAATGTTGAATAGACAGATGATGCCCCAATTTAGAAAGAATGAAAGAAATGGGGGCGCCGGGAATCGAACCCGGGCCGCCTGCTTCGAAGTCAAGGAGTCTCATAGGCCCTAATTCTCATTTACAACATCGGCAGTTATTTTATGAAAACCGATTAACGATTAAAGATTAAGCTAAACAATTTAATCTTAATCTGTTTTCATAAATTAGATTAAGCTAATCTAGATGATCGTGGAGATCAAACGTGTATGTGTTAAACATACAAAACCTTAATCTCCGTAAGTGCGCGGAGATTACATAGTTTAAGCAACAATTTACTCGCATTTATTGGCTACTGTAGTTGATTTTTAATTTAATTAGGTAATCTTACCTATATTGATACTACCTATCAATGGATTATTTCTGACCTATTAATTATTTAACTACTCCTAGTTTAACACCTGTTGTTAGCTTTCCCGTCGTGTACTGTCAAATATTTCTGTTCTTACGACTATTTCTGAACACAAGTGTTTAATAATCAATAATGTTTAATGTAATTTAGTTCAGGGAAGCACATATATATTTAGGCAAAATACTGCCCTGGCCCAGTTTTTAATCACATATACATATGTACATTATATCTAGAATGTATAATGGGAAGAGTAGGACGCGCTTCCAATTGGCCAGCTTTGGTTACGTGCCTAAACGTCCTGTTTCGGCCGTAATGTGCAAATAATGTACCTGGCTGCCAAGCTGCCCAATAAAAAATTGTCATGCTTTTTCATTATGTATATACTCTTGATATAATGTACCAATGTCCCGATATGTCCGGAAGCTAGACCAGCGGTATTTGACAGCCAAAATGAAACTTCTTCTAAACGGGCCTGCAGGTTATAATCTTATCAACGCTTTCATGCCGGGACTTTTTCTGTCTAGGCAGCCGGACTCTGACACCCCGTTCGATAGAGAAATGAATGGTGAACAAAACATATTCGTCGATTAAGGGTCTAGGACGCACCGTTTTTAAATTATATGCGCTCAAAATTGAAAGTTTGTGACAATTTCACGCCATCGCTCAGGCATAATATGTACCTCACCCTAGAGTGTTAACACAGCAACCGTGCGCTTTCCATAGTTGAATGCTAGAAATAAACTACCCTATCCGCTGTATCTGATTCACAAAAAATTGACTGCCGGAGTTGCGCTTAATTAGCATAATGTGGCCATAAAGAAAATACTACTTTTGGGATGAAAAAAGGCAAATTTTCACATTGCTTAACTAAACATATGTAAGTTTTGTTATACGGGAGTAGAAGTAAAACTTTACGATTGGTAAAAAAGCTCGAGGATTAGCTGACTGGAACAAACTAGCCAAGTTTTACAGATCCAGAGAGGGTATTTATAACATTGGTGCCATATGGCCCGTCCAGGCATGAAAGGGTTAACCTTTAAGGTTTTTGGTTTTTCATTATTTCACTTTTGTTTAAACACTAAGGGTGGATTCCACAAAGGTTTTACTAAACCATGGTTTTACGTACGTTTTTATATGATTTGCACATAATTTCAGTACGAAATATCTCCTGATTCGTTACAAATTACTAACCGTTACTAACCGCATCCCCCGCAAACCCGACTGTGTCTGGCCCTCAGACCCCGGAGCAACCTAAACTGTTACCGCCGGACAAAGGCCTTTCAATTGGGGAGTCAGTCAAGCTGGGACCTGATCCAGATTTTTTCCCCACGGGCCTTGAGACGCAATAGGCACTAACCGCCAGCGTTTTGCCAAAAAATGATGATCCGTTATCGACGAGAATGATGAGATGCCGGTAGGCGCTTCTGCTGCGAGAAATTCTGACCCTCCACAGTCCAAGGAATTCCGCTTCGGCGTGATGGCAAATAAAAAGTGTTGCCAGTGTGGAGTGCGTGGACCCGCTGCATTTGCTACCGATGTGCCACCTGTATGGACTGTGGTCAACAGGAGGTCACGCACGACAAGCCGACACCAACTTCGAACACCACCAGTTTGTAGAGAAGCTGCTCAAGAAATGTCGAAGAGAATTTCCTGAGGACTTTTGGCCGGCGACCGCAGAAAGACGGGCCGCATACTACACCCGATTCTTTCAAGACTTCTTGCCGGGTTTTGGTTGGTTTGGGGACGTGCCTGAGCCACAGTTGTAGCTCAATCTGGCTGCACGTGGCGCCGAACGGCTATGACTGTTACTTAGTGCGCAAACCTAGCCTTCCAAAGCCCGAGTTTGTTTTTTTTGTTTTGTGTTGCTTTGGTCGGTGTGAGATGTAGGTGTTGTTTTGCTGTATCTTCCTAAGCAGCGCTCTTAGCGCTAATCGGGAGTGCGGAAAAGCTTCACCTGCAGCTTCACACGGATTTGGGCGCACGTTGTTTTGTTTTTTGTGAGCAGTAAACCACTAGTGATGAAAGCGTTTGCTGCTGAAAGTAGGACAAGTTTCCCACAACCCAAGAAAGGGATCGAAGCTAGTTGAGATCCTACGAGCAAACACAGATCGGAACAGTAGCAAGCCACTGAGCCTTGCAGCAGTAATAACTAGAGGGAACAAGCGGTGTAGAGAAATAAGCCTAATGTGTACAAATCTGAGAGCGAAATCCAAGAAGCCAAGAAAGTATATAAAGAGTCGTCTTCGGTTGATAGTTCTTGTTTCTCTTTTAAGTTTTTTTTGTAATTTGAGTTGTGTTTATATTTTTTTCGTTTCGTTTACTTGATTTAGTTTCTTGAAAGGCAGACTAAATTAGCTAACAGTGGAGTTAATTGAATTGCTTTGCTAACACCGCTAACGTTCGTTTCTTGTTTTGTTTTGTTCCTTTCTGTGTTATTTTATGGCTGAGCAGTGGCAGCATTCTATTGTGTGATCGAGCAGTGGCAAGAAGCACCCAAGCCGGTGGATCCATCCTTTTACACCGAGGACGAGGACGAAGATGGAAGAAACGTCAACCACCGAACGGCTACAGTGGCGAAGCGAAGTTGTCCGGCTGCTTTTTCCTCCCCCGAATTTGTGCATGTCTTTTGGCACCTCGTTGCGAAGGGCCAGATCATTATTTGTTGCGCATGAGGAATTTATGGGAGATGCAGCATTACACCTACGGACCCCTGCAGTACCTTTCGCACGCACCATCTGCAAGAACAGTCCAGCTACCGACCAGTCCAGATCCGCAGCGCCTCGAACGCCGGCTTGGGAAGGAAGAAACATCACGAAATTAACATTTAAATTTAAATTTTTGTTTTGCATTGTTTTATTGACACCATGCACAGCCGCCAAAATTTAGGACAAATTGTCTTTTTAAAACAAGGGGGTAAATATAACGTGGGTACGTATATACGTACGCATGAAAATTGGCTGCTGCTGATGATGAGTCATGCTGCACAACTTTCATGCGGCTACAGCTCATTTACATATTGTACTAACTAATCTAATTTGCATACGAGTTTTAAACTATATAAGCGCGCGCTATGCATGGTTATTCAGTCAGCATTCAACTGCTCTGCCTGTGCCCTGCTCAGCCCAGTAAATTCTTTTACTCCCCTGCCTCGCCTTTGCCTTTGCCTCGCCTTGCCTTTTGGCCAACGATCACGCTACAGTATTCAGCATCACATAAAGAGCGGGCTGCTTTTTGCATAAGGGGAGGAGCAAATGTAACAAATAACTTGTTTTTGTACGTTAACTAGGCCAAACAAAGCTTTTGCCACTCTAGCGTTGTTTTATTACACATTAAAATTGCACTATACAAACCCACTGCCTATTTTAAAACAGTTACTTTTTGCTGAAACTTTTTAAAAGACTGTTGCAAACTTACTATGCATTCGCCAACTCTTTGGCAAAAAATGCTTTTACAGTACAAAGTTTTATTAGTGTAATGGTAATGCTCGCAATGGTTTTCGTTGCATTCAAATTAACACTACTAATGTTAAGCCAATGTTAACCGTATTTTTAATGTTGGCACCTTTTATGTCCACTCTTAGTATCTGACACAACCGGATCCGTTTGGTCTCTGAGCCGAATGTCTCCTTTTTTCGGTTGTCTTTTTTATACCATCGACACTTGCAAATAATCTGCAAAAATAGCTATGTAAGTGCTTGAAGATTGTGTGAGATTTTGAATAAAACTGAATCTAAGCTTATTTAGTTACTAAATAGCCTTTGCTTGCTGTTTTAAGAATGCTGGCAAAAAATTAAGTAAAACCACTTGTTTTCCCAATTTCGTCTAGTACTAAAAAGTAAAGTAAAGTAAAAAGTAAACCCCGAGTAATATGTATATGTATAGATGACATGACGAATTTCGTGTCACGGGACATTTTACTTGTACTCGCGTTCTGATCTGCAACACCCCCAACCCAAAAATGTACCGGACCCTTTTTCAATTTCTGCCCGCACCCTTGACTGTAGGTCCTCCCCCTCATATACTAAGGGCTTATTCCTTTACCAGATTAAACGGACTGGACTTATTATAGTCCGAGGTTTTGGAATGACAAATCGGACTGAACGGACTAAACGAGTTAAAATAAGTCAGCTGCTTAATTTTAGTCTTACCCCATTCCAAAACTGCCACTGGACTAAACGGACTTAACATGCACACATCCTGAAATGTGACTTCAAAAAACGGAAATCAGAAGCCAAATTTAGATATACGATAGCAAGCCGGTGTAAAAGTATGCCCAAACACGAAATATGAAGTTATTGATACAAATTAGCAATCACTGTAGACCAAACGTGGGTGAAAATTTCTCTTCACAGCTAGATACTTGTTGCACAACCGATATCTCATTTTACTTGCTATAGACTGATCGAGCGGTTCGCAAATTGTCATTTTTGATGAATATGATTGATATGTTGAAAAACACTTAAACACTTAAACTTAAATATATATATATTCGCAAAAACGCACATTTCAGATTTTCGAATTTTTTCAAACTTTTTTCATTGCGAGTCATACGCATCAATCGACTCCTGACACAGAAAAACCACCACTCTTAATTTGGTCTCAATTTGGTCTTAAATTTATAACATTTAAGACTATTTTAAGAGTTCTTAATTTGGTCTAAATTTGGTCTGAAAATTTTAAGACTAAATTTAGACCATTTTTAGATTGGGCCGGAAGAACAGAACGTTTTAGACCAAGTTCAGATTATCTGAAAACAGTCTAAATATATTTTAGACCAATTTCGGAGTGTTTTAAGATTTGAAATAAAATTAAAAATTAACTCTTAAAATGGTCTTAAAACTTTTAAGATTGTTTCAGAGTAATTTAAGGCTAGTTTTAGAGTGATTTAAGATAATCTAAAATTAGTCTTAAATACTCTTAAAACACTCTTAAATGGCTGCTGGCTGAGTTTTGAGTGTTTTAGACTGTTTTAAGAGTGTTTAAGATAATCTTAAAAACTCTTAAATCACTCTAAAAACACTCTACAATGTCTGCTGGCTGAGTTTTGAGTGTTTTATACTGTTTTAAGAGTTAATTAAGATAATCTTAAAAACTCTTAAGGTGGTAGTGTCGCCAAGGCAGTTTTGCCCATAGGCTGCAAAATGAGAACTTTTTGATTTGAAATTGTACGCTCACTGAGAAACTACTGAAATGCCACATGGTGTCAAATAAATACTGCCAGACACTGGACTACCAATATCTACCAATATTTTTAACCAATCACCATTTGTGAGCCAGACATCACACAATAGAGACATAAAAGTTCAAAAAATCAAGCCAGATATCAGATTGGCCAGCTTGTAAAGTACATGTAATGTTTTGACGCACCATTTTTTGCCACAAATAAGAAAAATAAAAAATAAAGCTTCGTTTTTCTTTTGATTTCAAAATAAGTGTCTAAATTTTTAACAATTTATCATTATTGCTGTCAGTACCTTACAGGTTACGCACAGTTTCACAGTTCAAACAGGCATTACTCCACAACGACTTAAGCAATTTGCACTAAATTTTGTGTGCATAAACTAGAGCATATGTGCTTTTACTTTGTGTAAGGAATCTAATCAAAAAGTTTTTTTAATTGTGACGAAATTATCGAATGTGAATAGGTTTTCAAAACGTCATTTTTCCGACTTTGCGACTTCACTGCTAACTGTATGCTGCATCAATTTTTCTGAAACTTGCCAAAAATATTTGCCTTAAAAAATATTTTTAGAATATATAAAGAACAATGACCTATCTTTCACTGAAAAAGTTTATAGTCGCGCAAAGTCGACTGCTTTCGCGACACTACCCCCTTAAATCACTCTTAAATCACTTATGGCTTGTTTTAATATACGTATATTCACTGTTTTTTAACCTTTTGTAATCAGATTTTTTTGTTTTCATTGTTTTCGGCAGTCTATATTTTTCAAGTTTTGTAAATAGATAATATATCATGTATATCACAGGAAGAAAGTGTTTGAATGTTTTTAACATGTTTTTTGCACTTTCGATTAACATGTTTTTAACATTTTTTAACATGTCATTAACATGGTTTTTAACATCTTTTAACATGTTTTTTGAATAGTGTTAAAAACATGTTAAAAAATTTCAACATCAAAAAAACAAAGAAAACAAAACAAATATGTTTAATCTTCAAAAGCCGCCGGTCGTACAAGACTATTGTTAGAGACTGACGTTCCGAAATGTTAGTAGCAACTTACGCAAAAAAACACAACAAAATAGTACAAAAAAATAATCTGCAGAAAATAAACAGGACCAAGAGGCTTGAGGACAGGGAAGGGGAGGACCTATGATCAGTGGTCACCTAACCCTCGACCCCTCAAAAGAGGTTTCAAATCTCTGCTTTTCAAAGCAATAACAAAAGCCGAAAGTTTCCGAGCAGAGACGATACTTTCAGGTAGAGAGTTCCATAGAACAGGGAAACGATACCTAAAGAAACTTTGAACAACATCCGTGCGCGAAAAGGGTATCTTAAGTTTTAAATTATGCCCTGGAACTCCTGCGTCAGCAGCGTATTGGAACAAGCTGTCAAATTTGATATCAACATCGAGTCTCATAATCTTATAACCCAGAAGTAAATCAGCGACTAGCCGTCGGCGTTCAAGACTGTCGAGTCTTAGTTTTTTGAGCCTATCAGGGTAAGACAAATGTTTTGCAGCAGGTATACGTTTGGTATAAGATCGCTGCATATGCTCAATTAGATCTATATCTTTAAGTAGGTACGGGGACCAAATTTGAGTACCATTCTCGACGATAGGTCTGACATAGGTACAGTACATCTTCAAAAGAAAATCCGTGTCGCGCGTCTCGAAGCATCTGAAAATATTTGCGGCCACACGCAGAGCTTTCTTGCTGATCTTTTGGCAATGGGCAGAGAACTTTAAATTGGAGCAGAAAAGAATACCCAAGTCAGTAACTTCATTTACCACTGGAAGGGTATCACCGCCCAATATGTAATAAGGCGCATTTACAGAATTGCCAAACACAAATACCGAACACTTTTTACTAGCAACAGACAGTTGCCATATGTTTGACCAGCTGTGAATGCTTTTCAAATCATCCTGAAGTTCATTAGAAAATACTGCTGAAGCTGAGACGGGTGCAAAAATTTTCACATCATCCGCATAAAGCGAGATGTTACTGAGTATGCAGTCCGTGAGGTCATTTATATACAACAAAAACAGTATCGGTCCAAGAACAGTACCTTGAGGTACCCCGCTAGATACGGTTTCTGTCTGAGAAATCATGTTACCTACAACTACGTACTGAGTCCTGTGCGTGAGGAATGTGGTTAGCCATTGCAAAAGCTCACCACCAATGCCGTAACTACGAAGCTTGTGTAACAGCTTTGGGTGTGAAACAGTGTCAAAAGTTTTAGCAAAGTCTATAAATACTGCGTGCACTACATCACTTATTTCATGTGCTCGAATCCATTTGTCGGCTGTTGCTAACACATTCGTTACAGTTGAATTGCGTGTCATGAAACCGTGCTGTTGGGGGCTAAGAAGGTCATGGTGGCGCAAATAAGCAAAAAGCTCATCTTTGATTATGCGCTCCAGCACTTTGCTGGCTGCCACGGTCATACTGATTGGACGATAGTTTTGAGGATCGGCACAATCGCCTTTACGCTTAAATATGGGGACAACCTTAGCTTGTAACCACTGTTGCGGGAGGTTACCCGATGAAAGAGATAGGCTAATTATTTTAGCTAGAGGGTGACAAATAGAGGTGGCGGTTTTTTTAGCAAGATTGGTGGAATTTTATCAGGTCCGAAGGAAACTTTAGTGGGTAATTTTTTCAAAACGGTAAGAACTTTGACTGCGTCAACATAAATATGGCTCAAATTTTTATCTGTTCTGGACGAGCAAAAGGGCAATACACCGTCATCTTCAGTGAAAACTGAAATAAACTGTTGTTGCAGCAGTTCAGCTTTGTCTTTAAGTTTGGTAACGAAGGTATTATTGTACCGAAGAGGTGGAATGCTGTTTTTTGAAGTCAATTTAGAGTTAACATGAACAGCTGAACAACTTTTCTCCAAGAACTTTCAGAAAACACAGGAAAACCGGTGATCCGAATTTTCTGTAATACATCGTCTTACACTCCGGAGGTAGTTAAGTTATTAGGAGGTTTGTATAGATATTTTGTAGCGTTTTCGGACAATTTAATTAAAAAATCGGATGTATGAATTTTGTCCAAAAATTCTGTGAAACTGTTATTAAAAATTGGAATTTATTTAAGGTGGTACTAACGAATGTGCAGTGGTATTTAAATTTTTGAAAAAAATTTGATGCTTCAAACTGTATTTTTTGAATATAAAGTCTGTGAAAAGTTGATTCATATACACAAACTGGCAAGTGAAGTTAGCAGGATCATGTGAAAAATTTTTGGAGCAAGCCAAGCCAACAAGCCAAACTACACAACAGGAGAATGGAAATTTGACAGTTTTGGCCACTTTTGTAAGCGCATGCACTGCGCATAAACACACAAAATGAACATGAATAAACTTTTGCGAATTTTCTAGACCCAAAATGAAAACTTTTCAAATTGCTTATATTTTTGCCAAGATATAGAACTCTAAAGTTGAGTGTGAATAGACACTTTTTACTTTGAAACCGTATAGTTCATTTAATAATTGACAAATCATAAAATCGTGCATTTTGGGTCTAGATAATTTACTTTTAAATATTTTTGCCATTTTTCGCATGTTTTTGTTCTTTAAACTCTTCAAAAAGTGGCCAGATTTGAAAGTGCTCAAAAAAGCCAAATTGGTCTACTTTTAACACATGCCATACAAATTATCTTTACAGTTGTACAATAAAACTTTACTTAAATGTAAAAGAAAAGTAGCGCTTTCTAACGATATAAAGAATATGCTCTAAAGTTAACTAATTATTGAATACTAGCCTTTTGAAAAACACTGCACATTCGTTAGTACCACCTTAAGGGGGCGCTCCGGGAATCGGGGATTACATCGAAAATTGGCAAAAAAGTTGGCAAATGTCAGACTTTGCTATACATATATGTAGTATGGCACAAAAAACACTGGAGGCAAAATTTCAAATCGCGTGATCATGTCACGTGACTCCCAGAGCACCAAACGCGAGTGAATTTTCGGCAAACGATAACTCTGCTTATACTTTGCGTATAGTCACACTTTATACACCAAAATGTAGCTTATGTGCTTCTCTAGTTAAACATTATTTTGGTTTTTACCATTTATGTCGGATTTTGATATAAAGTGTCATTATGTGTTTTCGAAGTCGAACTCTGAGCAATAAAATTCATATAAAAAAATTTCTAAGCTTTATTTTAAAAAACTAAAAAATTGTTCGACTGCGCAGAGCCTCAGACTATAACTGTGCAAAATTTTGTAGAAAAATATCTTACCAGCATTTTATAATCGAATGCCGAAAAATTGGTTTTGTATTCACACAGCCTATATTTGAGTCTGCTGCTTCTGAAAATGATTTCGTGTGCAATTTTTTTGCACAGAACGTAATAAAATTGTTTTATTTTTTCATTACGACTAATAAAATTTACGTATCGGCTGTGTGGAAAACCTCAAAAACCGTTGATGCACTGGCTTACTTGCTGAATTTGTGTAAAAGTCGAATAAAATCAGTAAACTGTCCAATTTTTTCCAAATTTTTTGCTATGGAGATATGCTCGTCAAAACATCAGAAATAGTATTTTGGGCAACTTTTCTTCAAGAATGATAGGTCATTTTGGCTGTTTTTAAAAAATACGACCCAAATCCTTGATTCCCGGAGCGCCCCCTTAAGGTGGCGCTCCTGAAATGTGACTTTTCAAAAAACGGCAGTTTAATGCCAGTTTTAGATACACAATGGCAAGCTGGTGTAAAAGTATGCCGAAATACAAAAAATGAAGTTGAATGATACAAATTAGCATTCACTGTAGACCAAACGTGAGTGGAATTTCGGCTCGCGTTTTCTCTTCGCAAGTAAGTAGCTGTTGCACAATCAATAATTCATTTTGCTCGCCTCAACGTGATCGAGCGGTCGCAAAAAGTCATTTTTGATGAATATGATTGATATATTGAAAAACACTAAAATCGCGATTTTTGAAAAACATAAATTTGGCAAAATTTTTTAGATACTATCGATTTGCCAAAAATCAAACTTTGCGACCGCTCGAAGATTAGAAGGTGCATTTATGCGCCAAATTTTAACTTTTTTCGTTGAGCCAATTTTTTAAAATCGCAAGCCGAAAATTTGAGTTTGTATTCACACGCACTATGGCCCGTATTCACATACTAACACTAACGCTTAAAGTTAGTGTTTACACTAAGTGTTAGCGCTTATAAGCGCTAAGTGTTATTCACATACTTAGTGTTTATTTAAGCGCTTAGCAAACACTAACGCTTAACTTAGCGTTTCAATTTTGTATTCACATACTTAAAATTTAGTGTTTGGCTTAGAATTAAGCGCTTAAGTTTAGGGACCTCGGGAGCTCCCTAAGCGCTTAGTTAGTGGATGGTGTGGGGAAGGGGTAGGGAGAGTGGGGGAGGTTCTTGGCCGCCATGGGAAGGAAGGGCATGCAATTTAGGATATATTAGTGACATTTTCCGACCAATTCGATCCATTTTGCTCGTTTAATCGCCAAAAATAAAAAATGCACTTTGTTGTCCAAATTCGTTTTTTTACATTTTTGAGTAGAGCATCTTAATCGAAGTAATTTTTCTTCAAAAACTTCTATTTGAAAATTTATATTTTTCACGATATGCCCCCTGAAACATGTAGAGCTGATTTTGCATTTTTCAGGAATCCACCTGCTGAAAACATTTTTTACAAATGTATAGTTCGAGAAAAATATATATTATTAATAAGAAATAGTAATTTAAATAAATCTACAATCGGATTTATAAATACCAAATGGATATGCCGATAAATAACGAATTCCGGATCCACATCAAGCAGGGAGCGCACTCCAAGCCAAAGCCAAAACTAAGCACAAAAGTTACTAAACGCTAAGTTTAGTATAACACTAATTTTTAAGCGTTTATTTTGTGAATAACAGTTTAGTACAAATTAAGGTGGTAGTTCCAGAATCGCAGTTTTTTTACATGAGGCTATTTTCGAAGCTCTTTTTCAGAACAACCGATAAAGCAGGAATAAAATGGCTACAATTTCACGAAACAAAACTCAAAACTGTCTACACTACGTTTTAATCACTGATAAAATCCCAGGTTAAGACTGGCTACTCCATTGGCTTACAGTTCAGTAAGCCAACGTGGTAGCTAGTCCTAAGCATGGTATTTTACACCAAATAAAAAATGCTCTGGGTGTTTTTTGGTGTAGTTTAAGGGGGCGCTCCGGGAATCAAGGATTTGGGCCGTATTTTTTAAAAACAGCCAAAATGACTAATCATTCTTGAAGGAAAGTTGCCCAAAATACTATTTTTGATGTTTTGACGTGCATATCTCCATAGCAAAAAATTTGGAAAAAATTGGACAATTTACTGATTTTATTCGACTTTTACACAAATTCAGCAAGTAAGCCAGTGCATCAACGCTTTTTGACGTTTTGCAAACAGACGATACGTAGATTTTATTAGTCGTAATGAAAAATTAAAACAATTTTATTGCGTTCTGTGCAAAAAAATTGCACAAGAAACCATTTTCAGAAGCAGCAGACTCAAATATAGGCTGTGTGAATACAAAAACAAATTTTCGGCATTCGATTATAAAATGCTGGTAAGATATTTTTCTACAAAATTTTGCACAGTTATAGCCTTAGGCTCTGCGCAGTTGAACAATTTTTTAGTTTTTTAAAATAAAGCTTAGAACTTTTTTTGTATGAATTTTATTGCTCAGAGTTCGACTTCGAAAACACATAATGACATTTTTTATTCAAACCTGACATAAATGTTAAAAACCAAAATAATGTTCAACTAGAAAAGCACATAAGCTAAATTTTGGTATCTAAAGTGTGACTGTACGCAAAGTATAAGCAGAGTTATCGTTGCTCTGGGAGTCACGTGACATGATCACGTGATTTGAAATCTTGCCTCCAGTGATCTTTTGTACCATAGTACAGATATTTATAGTAAAGTTTGACATTTGCCAATTGTTTTGCCAATTTTCGATGTAACCCCCGATTCCCGGAGCGCCCCCTTAAGAAAATCATAGTCTCTTTACTCATAATGTATAGATCTCTCTGAAAAACGGGTCACTGCGATTATGGAACTACCACCTTAAGCGCTAACACTTAGCAAACGCTTAGCGTTAGTATGTGAATAACTCTTAGTATGTGAATTCGGGCCTATATTTCTGTCTAATGCAGAAATTATTGCGTTAGTTCACAAAAAAATTAAACCACGCTCAATAAAACACCAAAAGTTTTTAATTACGTTTCAGTAAAACACAACTGTTCGTGTTTTTCAGCCTTTCAAATTCATTGCATATGTACGTGTAAATGCACTGGCTTGTGAAGGCATTTCTGTGAAAATCTATTTTTCTTGACGAAATTTGCTCAAAAATGTTAAAAAACTTTTTATGTGATATGTACATCAAATTGAAGGAAATTCACTTCTGATCAACTTTTGTTCTTACGATGAATGTCTATTTTTGCGCGTTTTCAAAATGGCCAAAACCCACATTTCAGGAGTGCCACCTTAAGACAAAATTTAGACAAAATTCGGACATTTTCAATTCTGCTAAAACTGTCCAGAAATGACTCCTTAAAATTAAGATAAATTTAAGACAATTTAAATGAAAATTAAGATGTACAAAAATCATCTTAAATTCACCCCGTTTCCGTCTAATAGATTTTATAGGCTTTTTATTTAAAAATAAGACTAAGAATTATAAGTTTATAAATAAGACATAAGACAATTATTATAAATTATAAATAAGACATAAGAATTTATATTAAACATGTCCGAATTTTTTCAGAATTGTCTTAAATAAATTCCGATTTTTGAGAATAGTTAAACAGATTTTTCGGACAATATTTAGACATCCGAGTTTTCAATTAAAGTATTAAACTGTCTGAAAACATGTATAAAAAGCTTCTAACAAAGCTACCCCCATGATGGTCACAAGATTGGGGGCTTTGCTGACGATATACTGTGAGCCGAAAATAATTTCCCCCTATTCTTTAGTTTGACCTGCCATATTGACAAATTGATGTAGTATGCTTTAGGGATCAAGTGCAGTTGGGGGGGGGAAAAATAGTGGACCTATTTTTTTGAGTAGAGCACCTTGAGGGAAGCATTTTTTGTAATAGAACCCCTATCCACAAATTTGGATTTTCTGAGCTATGACCCCTTGAAAATTGCATTTTCAGTGTTTTTGGAAGTGAACGTAGGCCAAAGTTCGAAGCCAAAAATGGCTATTATCTTTGTTTTTGGACAGTTTTGAGTGCGTTATGATGTTTTAAGGCATCGTCTAGGCTTAGTTGGCAGGATTCTCTAGGCTAAGCTGGCAGCATTTTTTCTGAAAATTTCGATTTTTTATTGCCTAAGCCTGAGCCTAAGCCTGAACCTAAGCCTAAGCCTAAGCCTGATACTAAGCCTAAGCCTAAGCCCCATACTAAGCCTAAGCCCTAAGCCTAAGCCTAAGCCCAAGCCTAAATTAAGGCCAAGTTTGAATTTGGTCAAAAATTGGACGTTTCTGGCGAATTTGGCCAATTTTTTGGCAGGAACCCGGTGAAAGAGCCTTTGTTTTGATTCTAAAAAATTGTAAACAATAATCTGACACCATTTAGACACGATTAGAACGGAAAAAACAAGAGCTTCGGAAAAAAATTGCGAAAACGTCCCTCACTGAGGGTTCAGATTTCGGGGGGTCGTATCTCAGAAAATCCAAAAAATGAAATAGGGGTTCTTGAAGCAAAAATGCTTCCACCAAGGTGCTCTACTAAAAAAATAGGTCCACTATTTTTCCCCCCCCAACTGCATTTAACCCTGCTTTAGCGGTTCAGCCGGACAATGGTGGGCACCCGCATAAAAAATGCTCTGGATAGTGGCTGTTTGTCAGATGGTGGATATTTTCGCCTGTTCAGCTCTAGAACAGCCAAATTACTCAGCCTACTAGCCTTATTTATTGTCTCAATTTATCATCTGACGCTGAAGGTTTACTACGGTGAGAATTGTTAATTCGACAGTGGTATATTATATATGTATTATATACGTATACTTCTTAGTGTACCTACCTACCTATATATGTATGTATTTGTATATACACACCGGAAAACCAGGAATCTGAATTTTCTGTAAAGTTTTTTCGGTTACGGATTTTTCAGATGTTTTTTACCCTTTCCATTCAGAGACATTTTACAGACTTTCAGAAGAATTTCAGATAAATTTCAGATAAGTTCAGGGGAAATTCAGAGAATTTCACCCAGTATTCAGAGACTCTGAATTTTATCTGAAAAAATTGTTACTGGCTTTTCAGATTAATTTCAGATATCTTTTACACGAATTTCAGATAAAATTTACCTGATATTTACAGATGTGAAAAATATGTGAATTTTCTCAGAAACTCATGTAAAAAGTATCTGAAATCAATCTGAAAAGCCAGTAACAATTTTTTCAGATAAAATTCAGAGTTTCTGAATTCTGGGTGAAATTCTCTGAATTTCCCCTTAACTTATCTGAAATTTATCTGAAATTCCTCTGAAAGTCTGTAAAATGTCTCTGAATGGAAAGGGTAAAAAACATCTGAAAAATCTGTAACAGATAAAATTTCACAGAAAATTCAGATTTCCTGGTTTTCCTGTGACACTATACATGTATATGTATTCCATAAATTCACCACTTTACGAAAAAATGAACATACAATGAGGCAAATTTTTCCAATTTCAAAAGTTTACTCACGAAAAAAACAATACAGTTCCATCAAACTAGAAATGAATGGCTCAGTATAATAGACTGACATACTGCGATTTACTATAAATCATTTTTTATAGCAGGTTGTGAACACATTCAGAAAAATAAAGGACGAAATCGACCGAATTTGGTGCCAAAAATGTGAAACTTTAGAAGTCCAGAAATCGGTTTCACAGTTTTTCAATCCTTTTTTTTCTTTTTTTTAAATAAAAATGCCACTATTAAAAAACCCAAACAAACAAAAAATCAACAAGACCTTTCCATTTATGCTGCTGCAACAAAATGGCAAAAAACCTTCCGTTTTTCAAAATTTCGCCTATTGGCAAATCAAGTATATACTCGGTCAAACAGTCTTCAATCTCATCAGCAACAGTTCCGGAGCTAATTTTGAAGTCGGCTAAATTTTGAAGACGAAAGAACGGTTCTTTTTTTCCATCAATTTACAGAAACAAACGTTTCAATGTTAAAATACTCTATGTGGCTGGCTAGCTACGTTTTCGACAATGCTTTACTATAAGTTACATATAATTTTTGCTTGCAGCAATTTTGCGTTTTGATTTAAAATTGCTGCGTTTTGATTTAAAATTGCTTTTCTTTTATTTTTTAAATTTTAAACTTAATTTCAGGGGAAGATTCATGCGTGGGCTTGCTCGAAGACGGTCGCTACCAGGGCAGTTATGTTTGGCAACCCTACGGTTGTATGCTGCACATGTACACTCACAGGTTTGGACTTTTTCATGCATTTATGCAGTCATGATTTAAAGCTTTAAAACTTGTGATTTTCAGTTTGACTTTAAAATGATGATTATTTATCTTATGTAATCGGTTAGTTCGAAATGTTAGAAATCGTAGTTAGAAAATGGTGTAGCACCAAAGTATGTAATTCGATCCCTTTAATCCAGTAAAAGAATTGTTAACTGAAAAGATTTTGTAACTTGACGCATTATAATATACAAAGTCTGGCACGAATATGAAAACTTGTGCCCGTTCATTTAACGAGCTATTTCTTATTCGGCTGCAAAACTTGTCCTGGGAGAAACGGTATTTTTATAATAATGTAAACTTGTGTCCATAGTATGTATATAATATGCAAACAAGTTGTGACGCTGGTTGAATGTCTCTAAAAGTCTAAATAGTATGATAAATTTGAAATTTTTGGGTTTAACAATTAAATTTAGATTTATGAAGTTTGTTTTAATTTTAGCGAAGGCCGAACTTGCTTGAAATACAATCATTTCCTGGGACATGAAAATTCCATAATTTTTATGGGAGATTCTCGGATCCGACAGCTTTACATCAGTCTGGTAAATCAAATTAACGCCGAAGAATTGCTGGAACTTGATTCAGGAGTGAAATTCCATGCTGACCATAATACTTTTGCTGCTGATCTGAATTTAACAGTGGTATGTTACTGTGTGTTGTTGCTCGATAATCACGAACAGAATTATTAGTCCTTTTTGACTTTTTTCTCTTGACTGCGACCTTATATTGTTGCTGAACAAGTTTCAGTACACTTTTGTTATAAAACGCTATCGTTGCTTTGCTTGCATTGAATATTTATTAAAAATTGATCTTTGCTCAGGCGTATCAGTTATCACAAAATGTACTCTGTACTGTTATCATATTTTTTAGGAGTTTGTCTGGCAGCCAAGTCTTGGGCGTTCTGCTGTGGTGAAATTGGAGCAAATGGCTCAAAGATCTATCCTTCCATCATTGATTGTTTGTGGAGCCGCTACGGTTAGTGTCATGCAATGTAAGTAATAGAGGTGGTGGTAGTAGTATATACAGTAATAGGCGGTCAGTGTTATATTTAGCAGTTATGGTTGAACCGAGCATACAAAGACGTTCATTCGTCAATTCCAAAAACTTGCCAACTAAACAATTCGAGTGACTCATCACGAGCAGTATTGCATCTTTGTGAAAGTGGAACAGTATGTTTAAAGTTAGTTGATACTGTTTTTATAGATGTTTTTACTGTTATTTGGCAAGTATGTTTCAGTGGTCGATTAAAGAAACGAATGGTAGCAAGTTTACGGTGCATGAATATGCTGGTAAGTGTTTTTCTAGCCTAATTCATACGTATGCGTTTGTCCGCAAGAGTTTTTCAGTGAGCCAGCGCAGAAAACTTTGCAGATACAGTCGTATTTTTTTTGCGCCTGCTATTTTGGCTCACACGTCAAAAACCAGGTTCATGGTGCTTACATTTTGTACAGTGGTCACACAGATGTCTTTACAACCCGATATCTTTACAGACCAGGGTTTTTTATGTGTCCAAAAATTGCAGTCAAGTGCATTTTAGCACATTTCAAAAAAATCGAAAATTCATTCCCTCCCTAAATTTTTTCCTGGCTACGCCACTGTGAATGAGTATATATTATGTTGCATCTACTCATGCAAAATGCTTGCAGATGTGGGTCTTCCTTTTGGTTTTCATTTCCCCGCTGCAAAAAATTTCCGATGCATCTTCATTTGTTTTCAATGCTCAAATTTGCCCAAACGTATATACCCGCAAGTGTTGCCCAAAGGTACCCAAAAACTGCTGTTTTTATGCAAGTTTGTGCATAAAAAATAAAGAAAAAAGCTCTAGCTTCTGGGGGCTGCCGCCCCCAAACCCCCGCGACCATGATAGATGAATTCTGTGTTTCACTTGCTAGCGCGGCTAAAACTTGGCTGGAACTAAAACTAGGCTGTACCCGCTTTGCAAATTTATTTGTACGCCACTGCACATTTATTTTTATGAAATGACACGAAGGTATAGATAGTTGCGGGGGCGACAGCCCCCCCCCCCAAAAAAAAAAATTGGGGAAATTGAGGATTATTACGCCGAATTTGGTTAATTGGAGACGTAAACGTAAGGGAAAGTGTTTCTGGCCGCCCATAAAAACCAAAACGGGGGACCCTTGAGTCATATTTCAGTCGGAAAAAATTTCGGGGGGGGGCGGCTTATTATTATTATATATACTTGACTCGAACGGCCGAACTGGTACCCAGACACAGTCGACGCTTACGGGACACAAATTTTTTTCGCGGAACACAACTTGGACACACCTTCCGTTTTCAAAAAAAACCCTGTTACACACACGTATGACCCAAGTCTATGTTTCTATATTTTTATAATAATATTTTGTAATTTGTGAACATAGAGTGATATAAATACATATTACGTTATATGAAAGAACATTATAATAATACGTAACAGAATATAATATCATAGTTGTTTTGTGACTAGATGTTTTGGGATTGAGCTGAGATTAGATTGATTTTTAGGATAAGTAGTTAATTGTTTTGTCCTCAAGCTAGGTGGGGTTGTCTGGGCTAAAACTAGTGATCTATACAGAAACGTTTTTTGACTGTACATTTTAATTGTCGTGTACTAATGTTTACGGTACCGCGTCACATTTTAACAAAAAATGTTATTCGTGATATATTTTTGTCAACGTGAATCAAAATGTTATAAAATCCGTGTAATCAATGATTTAAGGCGTCGTTCATAATTTCCTCGTTCATATTTTTTTCTAGTAAATGTCTCACGTCTCCGTCCTGTGTTGGAGTCACTTGCCTCAAAAGGGAGCAAGATTTTGTGGTTCATGCAAGGTAAAGATCTAATCTATGTTATATATATATATATATATATATATATATATATATATATGTATATATATATATATATATATATATATATATATATATATGTATATTATATCTTTCTACATTATATAAATCTTATTTGGTTTCAAGCAACAGTTCTTTCCACCCATCCAATAAGTTTCCTTCATTTAATGCTTTTTTGCAGGCCCTGTTGCTGAGAAGAAACTGCACACAAATCGATCTGCCATTAAAAATGTTCGAATTGATGAATACAACAAAGCCGCCGAGAGTGTGCTGTAAGAATTGCCTGATTTAGTGTCTCCCACCCCCCCCCCCATATTTAACTACCTGCCCACGTAGGTTGCTACATTCGTTCGATATTAACAGTTTTCTCATACTCAAAACAAACAATTTTCTTTCTTTTGACATTTGGTAGATCCAACATAAGTTATTAGGAAGAAAAATGCTAGCAGAAACATTCTATATCACTCCCGTCTAGTCTAGTTTATTCAGATTTCTCCCGTCTAGTCTAGTTTATTCAGATTTCTTTGTCGTTAGTCGTCTATCGTCAATCATCGACTATCGTTAATCATCGATTTTTAATTCATTTCGTCTAGTCGGAGCAATTATTAATCTATGCCACCTATAGTAATTGTGATGTCAAATTTTCAGCAATATGGTAGTGTTACTAATAGTTGTAGAGCTAATTCAGCCGTTTTGTAGATCAGATTCAGCCGTTTGTAGATCTAATTCAGCCGTTTTGTAGATCTAATTCATCCGCTTTGTAGATCTCATTCATCCGTTTTGTAGATCTAATTCGGCCGTGAAACTGTGGTACTCTGCGAGACTGTTGTCTGAAGGCTTTAACGATGACAGTCCGGATGGATTGCATATTGGACCAGTGGCACTGAAATACGTATGTGTGGTGGAGGTTGTAGACAACTTATGCTAGTTTTTTACTCGGCTTGAAGGACATAGAGGATAGAGTCTTGGACCAATAGTTTGGCTGTGGATTTGACAGGATAATCCTGAGCCTGACAAAACGAACATAGGATTGATTGGCTAACTCCAGCGTAGAATAGTTGAAGTAAAACTCCGATGTAGAAAAACTTTTCTATCTTGAAAATTTTATTTTAAACAAATTCAACCGAATGTTTATGCCGTGTCGAATATTTTTTTATTATTTACATTGTTTAAATTCGCGTTTAAATTGTTTAAATTTTCTGCACAATTAGTATTTTGATACTCATAATAACAGCATTTAAGACTAACTGCATTTTTAGTTTAAATTCGTCCGAAAATAAAAGTATTAATTTTGTTTATTTTTTAATTTATTTAAGGACACGCAAATCCTGCTGAATTTCTACTGCAATGACCTGATGAAATACAGCGACGGCACCTGCTGTAACCGCAGCGAGTCCTGGTCAAAACTTCAACTGGTGGTTGTGGCAGTCTATGCCCTTATGTAAGCTGGACTAGTGGTTTTGAAATTGAACTTACTCCTGTTGAGACTTGAGATTATTGTTTAAGATCCACAAAAAGCTGACTATTGAGGTTCTCAATAGAGCACATTTTGTTGGAAATTTTGAAACTTGCAACGGTTTTGATACAATTCGTGAATTTACTTCAGTTTTCCTTCGTTTTGGCACTATGAGTCGGGGGTCCGTAGTTTTGAAAATATTATACTTGGCTATTAATTACATATATACACCAGTCAGTCAGACTGTCAGAGTTAGAGGGGTACTTACTTATGTATAACCGTTTCGAACGTTTTTAATTTGAATATTTCTAGAAGTCTTTTAATGTGTTTCTGGTTGCTCCCATATGGAATATTCCGTCAATATTTACTGGCATTGTCCTTAATTAAATTGGAGTCTTGATGCCCAACATACCAACTGATGGCTTTATTATTTGTCGGCAAAAGCGTACTTTTTAGTGTACAAAATCATAGTCCATGTGTTTAGTAGGGCAAAAAAGTCAACCCTTTTCATTTAAGGGGGTAATTGCGTTTTTAGGTGTTTTTTAAACTACCATAACTGCACTTAACCTCAACAAAAACTAGAGCGGTCTTTTTTTACACTTTTTTACACCTTCTAGCTTTAAAAAACTATATTTAAAAGCAGATTACCTTTTGCAATTTTACTGCTGCTATCATTTGAATACACCCCATCAGCGGTTTTTTTGACTAATTTTTGCGCCACAGTTATGAAACTCAAGATCAGCCAACAACTACTAAACTTTTTGCAGTTATGCACTGACATATTAAAAAAATAACATACCCCTTTTTTTAAAAGAAGTCTTTATAAAAAAAAAAAAATTTCGAAAAAAAAAATTTTTCTAAAAAATTAAAAACCAAAACCCAAAAAAATTTAAAAAAAAAAAAAAAAGGGGGGGGTATTAAAAAAAAAAGAAAAAAAACCGTCCTTTTTAATTCTGGCCGCAAAACCACACAAATGTCAAAAACCACGAAAACGACATTACCCCCTTAAGTTAAAGTTAAAGTTAAAGTTAAAGTAAAGGCCATTGCTTCAATTTAAGTTAAAGTTACAGTTAAAGTAAGTCTCAGGCATCAATTTAAGTTAAAGTTAAAGCCGAAAATTATAACTTTTTCAAAATAACTTTAATTTAAAGTTAAAGTAAAGTTGTTTTAATTTAAGTTAAAGTTACAATTAAAGTATGACCTCTAACTTTTTTTGGAGTTAAAGTTAAAGTAAGACCCCTAACTTTTTTAATTTCAGTTAAAGTTAAAGTTTAACTTTTTTGCCCTAGTGTTTAGTTTATTGTTTTTGTTATTTATTCAGTCAAGAGTAATATTCATAGTCATTTTACAATTCATTTCAGAGTGGTTGTGTGCGGTTTATCCATAATTTGTCGGCGTCGTGCCATGACTATGCCTGCCGTGGCCAACGGAGAAATTAGCAGTGGTAACTTGGTTTTTAGATTATAAATGTCAATAGAAGGGACCTTTAGGAGGCGGTGTTATCTGTGGAAGGTGAAAATTTTGGCGTCTTCGATTTCCTTCAATTTTGTACCAAGGTAGCCCCGTGAAGACGCCTCGCAGAAGTAAAAAGTTGAAACAATGGTTTTTACAATTTTTCACTTGATAAAAGACTCTTAAAAATTCAATTTTCGGTTTCGAGAGAGAAAGAGAGCGCATAGGGGCTGTGTCTCTAAGTGGGAGTATGAACCACGCTTCCGGGGTATTTTACACAATTTTACACAATTTCACGTGATGGGATTAGACTTCATAAGTTGAATATTTTTTTTATTTTTGTGATATTATTTGAGATGGCGGTCCAACCAGTCCGTTGATTGAGGAAACCTCTCCGTCTCCGCGCAGTCCCGTTCCTCTGAATGCTTGGAGCTATTTGCGCTGTCTGGCCCGCATGTCTTTGATTATGCTATTCATCTTCCTATGCGATCGGTATGCGTTGTTATGAATAACTTGTTTTGTTTTGCTGACTAGTTTTGCAAAACAGGAAGTACATTTTGTGATGCACAAACTCTTATTTTGTCAGTAATCGTGTGAAAAATTTTTTAGTCTCTACTCTTTTGTAGAAAAATGCTTTATTTCAGTGTGATGTATTTTGACTTCAACATTGTATCATTTTGCGACTTTCGCAGTTTACCAACGACTACTAAGCGACAGCCAAACAGAGCACTGAATTTGCCTTGCCTATTTTTGCTGATAGAATTGCAATTTATAGTCATTGGGGTCATAGTTGACTGTATTTTGTCAGCTTTGAAAATTATAGAAAAACTCCTGTCTACGGTTGTATGTTCTATGACTGTCGTAATGATGTTTGTGTTCTTTTTTTAGCACAACGATGTTCATGAAAGAAAACAAATGGTTCACCTATTTCAATTTCTTCCTGCCCATCTGCTATCTGGGTGCTCTCGGAATATTTTTCACCGAAAATTCTGCCCAAGTTTGTGCTCTATAAAATATGTCGATAGTATAATTACAGTACAAACATATTTTTTATTAATCTGTGACTTGACTATATTCTTTAAGTAGGGTCTGTTTGGTTGGAGTGCCATTCAAAAATCACACATGTAGATTCAGTCAGTCAGCAGTCTGAGTGATATATTGCCAGTACTGCATTTCGATTGGTTGGACTTTCATACTTTTTTCGTGTAACCAGGCTTTAAACTTCTGGTTGTGCTTCCTAGCTACCGATTTAGTGCTGAATCGGTTGGAATCGTTTCTCGCTGTTTTGGCATTTCAAGTTATGAGTTTATTTTATAAGTTTTTAATTCATTTTTTAATTAATTTTTTTTATTACATAGTTTTTTAATTTTATTTTTGTCTAAAATGTATGACCAAGCGATTTAAAAAATTTGCTAAAAATGCTATGTCTATTTGTCCGAACTGAACAGGCTTAACTTTTAGCATTCTGGTTGCACGCTAAAGGCCAGGGCGCATTTTGCACCATGGCGTATTGCATGGAGCATGGGCGGGCGCATTCTATAATTAAAATGTTCACACACGCGCACTACCTAATGCATTAGGTGAAAATGCAGCAGGCAGTGTGAATATTCTAATCATAGAATGTGCCCTTGCGTGAGTAGGTCGTAATGCAATGGATTTACAATTAAATTAAGGAGTGGATTATTGTTACTCATTTAGTGGGATATTATCAATTCCTAAACTTCATACCGAATTAAGTCTAGTCCGTTTAATCCGGTAACGGAATTTTTCCTTCGTTTTTGCTGGCACTATAATTGCGGAATTGAACTGATGTAGCCAGTTTTTCCGTTGCAGAACAGTGTTAAGGACTTGACTAAGGTTTGAGTTGTTGATTCGACAGCAAATGTTTACACGTTTTACTAGTTAAATTTAAAGTTTAAATTTTAATTTCACTTCAGACGGGATTTTTGCATCGTGAGCAATCGGATGAATGGAAAGGTTGGATGCAGTTGGTGATTTTAACCTATCACATCACTGGTGCTAGTTCGGTATGGTCTGGATATTTTTAACATGTGTTGTAATTTTTTGTACTTCGTAATTGGTAATCCGTTTGAAGTCTGCTTACGAGATGGCTTTTTTATGACGGAGAATAAAAAAATGGGCTGATATTATATAACTAGCTTTTTCTTGTGTGCGGCAGCTAACATAATACTATAGTATGTGGTAAAATATCATAATATGAGAAGCAGTTGCAGAATATTAATTTTCAGTGTTTTTTATGTATTTTTCAGAAATTGTGGATTTATATGATTATTCGAATTTTTGTGTCATCCTATTTATTCCTGACCGGTTATGGTCATTTCACTTACTTTTTCACCACTGGAGATTACAGTCTGAGACGAGTGCTATCGGTTAGTTTGTTTTATGGAATTTTTGTCGCTGTCTTTTTGTGAGTAATTCATACTCACAGCTGCAGGACAGTTGTGCTGACAAATTAAGGGAAAATCACTGACTTAGAAAAACGGACTGTTCTGTTTTATTGTCGGCCGCCTGAGCGGCTGTCCGCTGTGAGTGTCAGACGACATTGATTGGTCTTTTTTTAAGATTTTGATGAGTTTTTGTTTTGCAAATTTCGGCCCGCTGCAGTTTTGTTTTGTGTTTCGCAGCTATCTAGTCCAGACGTTAACACGAGGGTGTAATCTGGGGGGTCCTGTACCGACAGTTTTAACTGCCCTTGTACCAAGTCAGACAAAAATGACAATGTTTTAGAGAAAAATTATTTTTAAAACTATTTTTAACTATTTTTAAAAAGATGTGGCCAAAAGACCTTGTTTTGGCGTAAAAATAAACGAATTTCGAAAATTTTGGCCCAAATTTAGGTAAAAATTGCATAAATTGAATAGAAATGCCCAGGTTTAAGTGCAAATGTCATGGAAATTTTGCTTGCCCTTGCATCATGGCTCTAATTTTGCTTGCCCTTGTACTAAAATTAAAAATCTGGGGGTGTCCCGGTCCCGGACCCCCATAGCCCCCCGTGTTAAACTGTGATCTCGACCGCTATTTGCACCGATCAATTTTCAGGTGCTGTTTCGGTACAATTTTTTCACGGCCCTGCTGTGCCTGACCATGGCTCGTCCCTACCAGTTTTACTACTTCGTGCCCCTGATTTCCTTCTGGTTCCTGATGTGCTATTTTACCATGGCGCTACCTCCAAGAGTTTCTGCTGCTTCCTGTGAAAGTTAGTTGATATTTTAGTCATAGTTGCTTGCGTGTATGGAATGCCTGTTTGTTGTGGGTTTTTCTACTTAGAATCCAAAACTTCTGAGGGTAAAATGTGCTTTGCGGTTATGGTGTAACTATAATATGAATATCGTCATTAGTTTCGGTTTGTTTTCAAGAGGAAGACCGAAGTCTGACCAAAAATTGCTGGCCCTGGACAAAAAGAAACACGCTACTTCATCATGAAATCAACTAGAGATAAAGTCTGACAAGAAATAGTTGCATCATTTTAGAAAACGGAACATGTGATTTCGTTACGAAAAAATGGATTTTGACTATCAAGAGTACATCAGGTACTTGCAGAAGTCATGCTAATAAAATAAGGAAGTGGCGCATTCATTTTTTGTCAGACTTTAGTAATTGGAAGCATCAGGACTACAGTGAATAGTCACAAAAATCACGCCACTTGTTTTTTCTTAGGGTTCAGCAATTTTGGGTTAGACTTTAGTAAGATCTACGCTACTATCATGGAATATGTTGTGATTATGAAGCTTATTTGTTTAGCAAGAGGCTATTTGTTTTGAGTTTAATCTGAAGTTTATCATTTTTTAGATTCAGTTTTTCTATTTCAGGCAATAGTGTACATTTCTTCTACGTCATTCTCAAATTTGTTGCTCTTTTTGCTCTCGTTTCCGTCCTGTATCTCAGTGAGGTAAACACAGTAGCAACAATATATTATTATTGTTTTAGCACAGTAAGTTGTTTTTGCCTGCAAAGGTATTTTTTCATTCGGAAATTACAATAAAAATCACGTAGCTAATTTTGTGAGCTTGACTTTCCGTTTGCCATCAAAATCTAAAAAAGGTTGTAACTTGTAATTTTTTTGGAATTATACTGCCGTCCTAAAATAATATCTGCTGGATATTTCAAATCAATTTTCTGCTACTAAGTCCCACTTGCAAAAACCATATTATTTTGTAAAAGTTATCCAAGCTCGCAACTTTTTGATTTGTTTGATTTGTTATTTCCAGGTGTTCTTTGAGAGTCTGTTTGTGATGCGGCCGTGGCGTCACCTGTTCGTGTTCCCGGCGGGCAGTGTCCAGGAGTGGTGGTTTAGATGGAAGTTGGATCGTTATGTGGGTTTTCAGAATTTTATTTCCTAGAATGCGCCTTGTTCCCTTAACACCTCACCTTGGCCAGATAGTCTTGTATACTGTACAGTGCAGTCCTGTTTCGGTACGATAGCATACAGAAATGATTTTTGGTAACAGTAACAGGAAAGTAGATAAAAATGCAAAATGGTGGGAAAAGATTTAAAATGTTGAAAAAACTAGTGTCCTCACAGATTAGGAGTCCTAATTATTTGGGACCCTGATACACAGTGTGTATCAGTGTATGATATTATATGCATGAAAATTTAGATGTCTAGTCTTGACGAGTATAAAAGGTAGCTTATTATGAGATAATTATATGTTTAAGAAGTGAAGCTGGCGCATGGGTATATATTTTTGGGCATATTTTTTTTGGTTTTTTTACTTTACATTGTTTCAGTCGGCCCCCGCTGGTATGATCTTTGGCTTCGTGGTGCACGTGTGTCGCCAGCAGTCCATTCTGCGCGATGCCCAGCCCTTCAATGTGTTCTCAAAACGACTCACCATTACTTCCGTCATTTTCAGTCTAGTCGGCATTGGGGTTCGTTTGGCGAATGGCTGTATATTTTATGGGTTTGCCTTTATACAAGATAGCCAATACTTGTTTTTTTGTTGCATTGCTAGAAGCGTGAATTGTGATGAATTGTGATGTTGGCCCGGTTCCGGATTAATGAAGTTTTTAGTGCAGTTAAAAATAGAAAGTATGCACTAAATTTGTTACAATTATTACGATGCTGTATTTATTTTATGTTTGGTTGGGTTATTAACACTTTTTTGATTGAACAAATTTGATGTATAAAAATGACGAACAGCTTTATGCTTGTTTTTGTGGCACACTGGCTGCAGATCATCTTGTTCGCATTTGCTGCATATAAGTGATTTTTTTTGATTCGCAGCTCATATTTTGTATTTTTTAGGGCTACGTTGGTTTTGTGTATAGCTGTAGATCAAAGAAAGACTGCAATGAGATTCATTCGTATGTGTCGTGGATTGGGGTAAGTGATTCAGACTGCAGTCTTATCTCCGAACGATTTACTATATTTTTTTGTGTATAGGATCAGATAATAATTTGATTTTTTTCGTATTTTTGCCGGCTGAACGGACATAACGGCTTGAAGGATGAATCGACATAATAAGCTTTTTGACTAAGCCGAGTAATTGACTATGAATTGGTTTCTTTCAGATTTTTTCAGCCGCTCTTGTCTGTTATTTTGGCTTTTGCAGTATGCAGAGTATTTTGTGACTGATTTTGTGACTAATTCACCTTTTTTTAGGTTTTCGTCTGTAATAATCCAAAGCATCCTTTGAGTGTTTTAGCAAAGGATATTTCCATCGTTGCTGATCTATTGAATGCTTCAGTGTATTGTTTTTATTGTTTAGATAATTTCTTATATCCTACTTCGTAACGTATTTGGCTCCGCTCGTAAACACGTGAGCACTCTCTTTGGGTGGTTTGGAAAGATTTCGCTGGAGGTAACAACAGGGATTTATTAAACCTTGCATTTTGGTGGATTAAATAGATCTTGGAAATTCAACGCTTCCTGAGAAATCCCAGTGTAGTGAAATTTGGGCTCACGACAAACCAGCTTTTGGTGTTATAAATTAATCAATTGTGGTTTTCAGATTCAGTTCAGTTCATGTTATTCAAATTTAAACTGTTCTTTCAAGTGTTTCTGATTTTTGATCGTCCAACGTGTGGATGTTGAAGACAGTTATTCTTAGGGCCTTATCCAAAATTTGATTTAACGGATTATATTTAAGGGGGTAGTGTCGCGAAAGCAGTCGATTTTGCGCGACTGTAAAACTTGTTCAGTAAATTGTTAGAAATGGTTCTTTCTATATTTTAAAAATCTATCTAAAGGCAAATTATTTTGCTAAGTTTCAGCAAAATTGGTGCAGCATATAGTTTGCAATAATGTCTCAAAGTCGGAAAAATGACGAAAAAAAAACCTATTCACATTCCATTTTTTAGTCACATTTATCAATTTTTTTGTTTAGTTTTTTTACACGGACTAATAGCCCATATGTTATAGTTTATGCACACAAAATTTAGTGCAGATTACTGTAGCGGCTGTGGAGTAATACTAGTTTGAACTGTGAAGGTGTACTTAAACTGTAAAATAGTAACAGCAATAATGATAAATTGTGAAAAATCTAGACGCTTATTTTTAAATCAAAAGAAAAACGAACCTTCAATTTTCTTTTTTCTTATTTGTCGCAAAAAATTGTGCGTCCACACTTTATGTGTACTTCACAAGCTGGCCAATCTGATATCTGGCTTGATTTTTCGAACTTTTATGTCCCTATTGTGTGATGTCTGGCTTACTAATGACGATTGGTCCAAGATATTTGTCAATATTGATAGTGTGATGTCTGGCAGTATTTATTTGACACCATACAGCGTTGGACTAGCTTCTCATTGAATGTGATACTTCAAAACAAAAAGTTCTATTTTCACAGCCTATGAGCAAAACTGCTTTCGCGACACTACCCCCTTAAATTAGTTTTGCTAATAATGCAGCACAAAATGAAAATAGCCGGTTAAAATTTTTCTCTTCACGGCTTACATAGATTATTTTGGAGTGTCCCAAGTTTCAATAAATTGCGTTGACATGACGCTGCGTTATTGACAACATGAAGTTAAATGTAATCCGATAAATCTGATTTTGGATAAGACCCTTAGTGCACATCCATAGCTTTAGTCATTGCCGTTTATTACGTAGATTAAACATGAATAAAACTTATGATAAATTAAGTTAATTATTGTGATTTCGGCACAATTATTTTTTGAATACATAATCGTTTCAGCTGTTCATAGCCCAGTATCACATTTGGCTTGCGGCGGACACGCACGGTGTTCTGGTGATGTTTCCTCGCTGGCCCGTTTTCAACGTCATTCTCACCTCACTCATTTTTATCTGTGTTGCGCACGAAATTCACCAGTTGACTCAGATCTTCATTCCCATTCTGGTACCCAGTGAAATGCGGATTTTGATACGAAATTTTGTTATTTTTTTGTTACTGATACTGCCGGCCGGCTTTCTGTATGACCACGTCACATTTTAAAACAAATTATAGTTGTTTGTAGACAATATCTTTTTTCTTGTAATAGGTAATGTATAGCAGGTTACGTCTAGGCCAGTATTTATGAGGATCAGTATATACAAAGAAGGGAATATCTTCGTCGATACTTTAGTTATACTTTAGTCATTAGTTGTACATTAGTTTTAACTAAGATTTTTGTTGATGAAAAATGCAGCGTATTTACTTTTTATACGCAGTGTCATCAAAATTTACTTAGTCGAGAATACGCAAATTTAACGCAACTGTCATTTCGCCTAACGTCATAGTGTATAGTCAGGCTTAGCCTTGAAAATTATTTAGATGGCTCAAAGTATTGTGTGTTATATTTTGGAAAGTTAGTCTCTCAAAAAAATGCACCATTTTAACGCAGTGCAGATTTTAAAAAACGTCGGATACTTTCTTTGGCTAAAGTTTGATTCACAAAATTTGTTTAGTTTTGGAGTTAGTCAGAAACCGATTGATTTAAATAGATCAAGTGATGTAAAAGTGATGTGGTTTTGTGTTCAAAAGTTTTGTTTGAGTAATATTGTATTTCTATTTAGTATCACCTACCTTTATGTGCCATTGCTCTATTGTTTCATTTAGCACTTTACTTCTTGTTTTGGCAAAGAAAGCCTTTAGTTGTTAAGATGTCTGAGCAGTAACCGTTCACTAAATCGCTAACCGAGTAACCGTTTAAGTGCATCTAGCTAAGCACTGAGCTGAAATGTATCCATGTATCGTATTTTTGTAATACGGGTAGATTTTGGCTGCAAGTTAACGATGAACTAACCTTGGATTAGCCACGAACTGTGTAGTATTGAGTAAAGTTCGAAACAATTCATTTTGAAAAAATGACTGCGTTTGAATCTTGAAGCTGCCATTTTAAGGAATTATTCCTGTAGCTTGTTTTGATTTGTTCAGCAGTTAATAATAAGTTAGTAAGTACCTCAGTACTTAAAATCTAAAAATCCATAAATAGACGGATGTAGGATACACAGTGACTTATTGCGTGTTGTGTACATATTTTATGCATTAGTTCATAGCCGTTATGTTTGGTTGATTTCGCAATTTGCATAATATTGTAATGTGATTTGTTATTGTGGTAAATGATGCTCCTGCCCTGATTAATAATTTTAGTAATTTTCACTACTGTCGACTGTAAATGTTGTCGTTGTTTCAGTAACAGCTTTAGTTTTCGTTTCAGTTACAGCTTTTTTTACTCTATTTTGAACATTGTTTTTATTGGTATTGTGTTTGTGGTCAGTCAGTAGTCATCATGTTTATATTTAGATACTTCGATACAATGACTTACCTAGGTTTTCATTATAGATTTATTTTGCTATAAAACATTCACTTTTTTGTTAATGTAAGAATTCGTATAATGATTAACCCCGGATTCCATCAGAAAAAATGAGATGGGGTTACTTTTCTGCACTTCTATTTATTAGCTATATATGTATGTAATTTTGTGGCCAGTCCGATGCGTAGGAGAATGTTCTCACGAACATCAATCTCAACGAATCTGAATGTCTGTTCTTCGAATTTGAGATAATGACCAAGAATTGCTGAAATCTGAGACAAATCAGATTGCGCGATTTTGTGACTACTCGGCACTCGCTGGTGCTTTATTCTTTTCGTTATCAAATCGGGTGGTTTTTTGTCTTGGGGTCCAGCATTTTTTGGTCAGACTTTAGCTTGCATTCTATTTTGTGACATTATCTAATTAATTATGGTATTGCATTATTTTAGCCTGTGGCATGTATATTCAGTTCAGGCCAGTAACCCACTCATAAGTACTAGAATTAGTGATGATTGTTTCCGTTCTACTTTTTTGTCTAAGCCGTATTCTCAGAACTAACCGAGACCTATGGGTAAAGTTAGCTACTCTTGCCCACTGGTCAAGTTAAGGTTTAAATTTTTCTGTCGATTAAGCTAAAGTTATTAATTGAGAGTCAGGATAACTTTCAGTGTTGATTAAAAATTGAAAGTTTGCAGGATTATTTATCTCGGCTTTTTCAAGAATGTTGAAATAAACTTTTGACTCTAATCTTTAAAGATAACCTTGGTGGCAGTCAATGGTTTTTTTATTGTTTGAGAATACCATTTTACCCGTTGACCCATGGGTAAATACAGCTAAGTTACCCTCTGGTAATTAGATATAGGAATACTGTCTCGGAAAGGACATCTAGCTGTATGTATAAATTGACCCTCCTCGTGTACATATATAGTGTAAAACAAAAAGGGGCCGTGTGTGTTTAGTGTGCTATCGTTTTAGTGGTGCATCGTGTTGTATTTTTTATGCTATTTATGCAATCAATACTATGGGACTATTTTGTGTACATAGCGTATCTTGTCAATATTAAATTAGCTTTAATGAATGTGAGAGTGTATATTTGGTTGTGGTAATACCATGAGGTTACTGTGCCCTAAGAAACATATTTTATACTGTATATTTGATTGTGGTAATACCATATACTTATTTGATTAGTAATCCTGCTGCAAACAAACGTAACCTATTGAATTTTTTCGTGTAACCTGGTTCATACTTCTCCTTAAGGTGGCGCTCTGAATAACCGACTTTGGGCGATAAAATTTTTCACGTAAGTTTTCGTTAATTAACTCAAGAAGAAAAGTTGTTGCAAATTAAATTAGCTTTCATTTGATGTATATAACGTCAAATTTTGATCAACTTGAAATTTTAACCTATTTTTCAATGGGAAAAATCTTTAAATCGATATACCAAAAAATTCTATATGGCTTTTGGTACTTTTTGAAACAGTTCCTTGTAGCTAATAGCAAGTTGCAACTTTTCAACAAGTAGTTTGTGTAGGCAAACCTTTCTAAAAAAATTTCCAAAATACGTTGACCAACATTGACAAAAATACACTATTTTTCAAACTAATTTTTCGTTAGCTACTTTTTGGCTTCTGAAACTTTTCTCAATGGATTTTAGTACAGAAAAATTAGCTCTATTTTTTGGAAAATACGTATGTGTAAGCAAACTTCAGGTTTCTGAAATTGAGCTATAGCGTACATTTTTTTAAGATTACTGTCAGCTGCGAAAACCGATTCGCAAAAAAATTTGCAGACTGTTAGAGCATATGTACATGGAGGCGCCAAACTTCTTGATTTGTAATTATTATGATTTGGCTAAATATGATAGGCATTTTAAAAAGTCATTTTTAATAGAAATTAAAATAACTAAAAATTTATCGACGGTAACGAAAATTAGACAAAAATGGCACCTCGGCAAGATAATTGTCTTTAATTTAAGCTATAGATTGTTAAATTTGGTTGAGGCACCATTGAGCTACGTCATTTCAAAAATTAGTCAAATTTTTCAAAACTTCAATTTTGATGCAGTCATAAAATTTGCTAAAATGCTCCGAGACTCATCAAACTTTGCAAAAATGCTTGCCTTGTGTTCATCTTGATTGCACTTAAGGGGGTAATGTCGTTTTCGTGGTTTTTGACATTTCAGTGTAATTTTTGCGTCCACAGAACTCAAGCTAAAAACGGACTACGGCTTCGAAACTTTAACCACATTATCTTTAGGAAAATATCCCCACCCGTGTTTTTCCTTTTCTAAAAATAGTTTGTAGAGTCGGTGTTATGAGCTTTTGAAAATTTTAGAGAAAACTCAAATTACGTGATTTTTGCACAAAAATGTCATTTTATCAACGTAGAAACGACTTATCAACTATATCAAAAAAACGGGTGGGGATATTATGTCAGTGCATAACTGCAAAAAGTTTAGTAGTTGTTGGCTGATCTTGAGTTTCATAACTGTGGCGCAAAAATTAGTCAAAAAAACCGCTGATGTGGTGTATTCAAATGATAGCAGCAGTAAAATTGCAAAAGATAATCTGCTTTTAAATATAGTTTTTTTAAAGCTCGAAGGTGGAAAAAAGTGTAAAAAAGACCGCTCTAGTTTTTGTTGAGGTTAAGTGCAGTTATGGTAGTTTAAAAAAACACCTAAAAACGCAATTACCCCCTTAAGCAAAAAAGTTCGTATCAGCAAGAAACAAAAAATTATAGCAATTTGATTT
>JASANF010004525.1:0-14485 GCA_030248245.1 Trissonchulus sp. WLG1_4 | reverse complement strand
TGTATGTATAACCTTGGTTCATTTACATATTGCTCGAAAAGAGCGGACTGTTGTATTGGTGGATACATAGAATGTATGTGGCTTAAAATCAGCAATAGAAAAGCTGGTTTTAGATTAGGCCTTAACTACCGGTCACCTGAAACGCCTTTTGCCTATGATAGTGAGTTTGTTAAGCATCTTCGGCTGTTTGGTAGTTGTTCTGAACAGGTAATTTTGTGTGGCGATCTAAATTTACCAGGTGTCTCATGGGAAACGTTTTCGTGTAATTCCCTCAAATGAAAATCGTCTGGCTGAAATGATAAACCAACTAGGAATAATTCAATATGTTGACACGCTTATGTGTGGTCAAAACCTTCTTGATGTAGTCTTCTTTAGTTCAGACCGACAGTTTGTTAGTGCAGTCGAGGTTGTGGCACCATTTTCTACAAGCGACCATGCAGCAGTCCAATTTTCTTTAAATTTTCCGTCACCACGTCTAGTGAAAGCGAAAAAATTAAATTTTCGAAATGCTGATTATGGAAGTATGAACGATTTTGTCTCATCCATAGACTGGGAAATGTTATATACTGACAGGGGATGTGAATACTTATTGGGAAACTTTTGTGCATTTTTTGGAATATGCTATGTTTTGTTATGTCCCCAAGAAAAAATGTCGTTGTTGCGGTTTTTCCTGGAGTGCAGCTACGAGAAAGGCCTGGACTAAAAAAAAACGTTTTTGGAGGTTGTATAAGGCAACACGTACTGAGAGCAACAACACAGGAAGAAAGTGTTTGAATGTTTTTAACATGTTTTTTGCACTTTCGATTAACATGCTTTTAACATGTTTTATCATATTTTAACATGTTATTAACATGGTTTTAACATCATTTTAACATGTTTTTCGCATCAAATTCACTCAAAATTAAGATGATTTTAACATATGTTAAAAAACATGCTAAAAGTATGCTAAAAAGTTTAGCATGATTTTAACATGTTTTTTTGCATCTTTTTCGCATATTCTAAAAAGATACGAAAAAGATGTTAAATCTATGCTAAAAGTTTTAGCATAAATTTAAAATGTTTTTAACACATGTTAAAAATATGTTAAATTTGTGTATATAAATTTAATGCGAAAAACGTGTTAAATTGATGTTAAAAGTTTTTAACATGTTTTTAACACTATTCTAAAAACATGTTAAAAGATGTTAAAACCATGTTAATAACATGTTAAAATATGTTAAAAACATGTTAAAAGCATGTTAATCAAAAGTACAAAAAACATGTTAAAAACATTCAAACACATTCTTCCTGTGTAAGTGACACCCAAAAACAAATGAACTGAAACGTGTAGCCATCATCAAAAGAAGCTTACTTGTGAACACCTATGTTATTTGTACAGGTATATATACTACATAATCTTTGTCAAAAAAAGGAAAATAAGGGGCAAAAGATCATGACTGAACGAAAGTGTTAGTTAGTCGAAAGGATAGTTCAGAAATGACTCAAAACTTAACTTTTCAATTTTTGACTTGAAACTTTCAACTGAGCTGCTAGTAATAATATCATCACTGAGCGAGTTCCAGACAGGAACTATCCTGCTAGTGAAAAAATATTTTCTACAGTCCAGTCTAAATTTTGGAAGGTCTAGTTTTAGGCAATTCTCTCTTGTTGTTCCAACGGATGAGAACCTGAAAGAATCAGCAAAATTTAAATTTATATATATATATATATATATATATCCAAATATCAATTTGTATAAAAAAACTAAATCAGACATTAATCTTCTTTTTTCGAGAGTATCTTAAAAATATGTTAAATTTGTGCAAATTAAATGCGAAAAACGTGTTAAATTTATGTTAAAATTTTTTAACATGTTTTTAATACTATTCAAAAAACATGTTAAAAATGTTAAAACCATGTTAATAACATGTTAAAATATGTTAAAAACATGTTAAAAGCATGTTAATCGAAAGTGCAAAAAACATTCAAACACATTCTTCCTGTGCAAGCGAAGTATATATGGCCCGTATTCACATACTATATAAGTGTTAGTGTTAGTGAGAATTAGGGCCTATGAGACTCGGGGGCTGTGGTGTAGTGGTTAGCATGCCTGACTTCGAAGCAGGTGGCCCGGGTTCGATTCCCGGCGCCTCCGTTTCTTTCATTCTTTCTAAATTGGGGTCTCCTCATTCTATTCAACATAGTGGCGACCGTGACAGGACGGAGAGGATAGGGCCGGGTCCTCAGGACAGCCTTATCCCCGAACCGTCTTCGGAGGTGGGTTAGGAGCCCCATGCCCTGGGTTGAGGTTGGCACTTCAACCCTTACGGCACTCGTGCTGTGTGCAGTATGACTGTGTACATAGTCTCTTTCTTGTGTGGTAGTTTCGGTTAGGGGTGAACCGGAGAAAACCCTTGATTTCGGTTAAGGGTGAGCCGGTTAAAACCCTCGGTATTGGTTGAGAATCGTTCTGGGTCGATCGAGAAACCCTGTGGTTGCGGGTAAGCCAGGAAACCCTGAGTGTGGTGTGATTGAAGTAGGCTTGGAGGCCTACGTGTGAATGTGCTCCGCCCTTGAGGCATCGTGTTCACCCCGGGAGCAGGAGTATCGACCGAGTATCGTTGCAGGGTCGCAACGATGTTCAAAGGGGGGACCCTGTTGTAAATGAGAATTAGGGCCTATGAGACTCGGGGGCTGCGGTGTAGTGGTTAGCATGCCTGACTTCGAAGCAGGTGGCCCGGGTTCGATTCCGGGCGCCTCCGTTTCTTTCATTATTTCTAAATTGGGGTCTCCTCATTCTATTCAACACTAAGTGTTATTCACATACTAACGCTAAGCGTTTGCTAAGCGCTAAGCGCTTAAGTATGTTTAGCATGTTAGAAGTTCAAGTTTGTGAATAACACTTAGCGCTTATAAGCGCTAACACTAAGCGGAAACACTAAGTTTAAGCGTTAGTGTTAGTATGTGAATACGGGTGCAACTAAGGCGGGGGGGGGGAAATTCAAACTGACATTTTTTCACCGTGAAAATACGTTTTTATAGGTTTTTGCATGCGCTGAGTTCATTTTTAGCACTTTCCAATTGAAAAAACTTTGATTTATACCTTTTCGAAAAAATTCAATTTTTGTCGAAAATCTTCGTTTTTCGACATACTGGGGCTAATCATCGAAAATTATGACCAATACAGTCGTAATGTCAGCCTGAAGTTTGATTGTCATAAATTAACACATAATAATATACTTAATACAGCTTTCTTTGCAACATATTTAGCTCATTTTTACTAAAAATCTTAATTTTGCCAACAAAAAAAAGAGGCGAAATATGCGCTAAATATAAAATATAAGTTAAATTGAGCTTATATACATTTCAAAAGTTTTAGTTTCTTTTTGCGTAGACATTAAATTTATTACATTTTTCTAGAAACATATGCATCATTAGTCATTAGTAGCGACTTCTAATGAAATCGAATGCCATAAATACGATCTGAAAACGTCACTGATGCTCAGCACCAAGCTGGCACTGACAGTCAAGTTAGGTTTAAAAGTGCAGCTTTATTTATAATTCCACAGTAGCAAGGGTCCTTTTATTTGATACAAGCAACTAAAACTAAGCTTTGCTGACCCACTTACTAAGCCTGAGCCTAAGCCTCAGCCTAAGCACTAAGGCCCGTATTCACATACTAACACTAACGCTTAAGGTGGTAGTTGCGTTTTCGAGGTTTTTGTGATTTCTATGTAAACTTTGCGCCACCAGTACTCAAGTTATAAGTGATGCCTGAGCATAAATTTTTGGGACAGTACTGTAAAGGTCAAAATCCCCAGGCATGTCTCTCACTTTTTTGAAATTTCACCTGTGGACATTTTTAGAGGGTTTTAATTACAAGAAAATATCTTAAATTTTCGGTGCGTTTGCTTATCAGCTATTTTCTCAGTAAATTGACTAGTTATTAAAAAAGTGGGGGACATGCCTGGGGATTTTAAACATGTCAAAAACCTTACCAACTTTCAGCCCCAACAGGTAATCGTATGATTCAGAGCTGTGGCGCAAACTTTTTGTAAAAAATTGTAATATTTTGGAAAGGACCTTTCTTTAGTCGCTTATACTGAAAACAAACTTACAGGTTAACTTTCAATGCATGGCATACATTTAGACAAGATATTGTGCTACCTAATGCAAAAGACCGCTTGTGATTTGAATTTGTAAACGCTGAGCTATAGCTTTTTAAAAAAACACCTAAAAACGCAATTACCCCCTTAAGGGGGCGCTCCGGGAATCAAGGATTTGGGCCGTATTTTTTAAAAACAGCCAAAATGACCTATCATTCTTGAAGGAAAGTTGCCCAAAATACTATTTCTGATGTTTTGACGTGCATATCTCCATATCAAAAAATTTGGAAAAAACTGGACAATTTACTGATTTTATTCGACTTTTACACAAATTCAGCAAGTAAGCCAGTGCATCAACGCTTTTTGAGGTTTTGCAAACAGACGATACGTACATTTTATGTAGTCGTAGTGAAAAACAAGTAAAAGTTTACTGCAAAAGTAGTTCAGTGAGTGAGAAGTTAAAAGGGTGAACGTTTGACAACATTAGGCCTGTTGCGCATTAAAAACTAATCGCAGACAAAAAGTATGTAATAGGAAAAGCATGACACTCGTCATCTTAGGCCTTGGGACGGTCGTCCATTGGGAGGTCTAGTAAAAAAGGGCAACTATTGGGCAAATGGTGCAAAAAATTGCCAATTGAACAGTTAAAAATTAAAGCCTAAATTTTAAAAAATTGCCGGAACATGGGATCGAACCAGGTACCTTTAGATCTTTAGTCTAACGCTCTGTCAACTGAGCTATTCCGGCTTATACTGTGTTTGCTTAAAAGTGTGTGACAATCGATGATTGATAAATACTAGCGAACTGTGATTATTGATGATTGATAAAGATGTACCAGCGTAACATTCGTTTGATGTGTGTGTGATTTACAAGACTATTGTGCTGAGCTGTTATATGCATATAACTGTTTGTATATTGCATATAACAGATCAACAGCATGTTGACACTTGACAGACACCGCACAAGTCAACAGGCAAGAGCAAACACACGCACACACACTCAAACCTAGCTATTCCAGCAGGTAACTGTCTGTCTACTTGCAAAGATTCTGCAATTCCTATACAAACCAAGTATAAACTACCTGTTGCGCTGTGGCGCAACAGGAATTAAAACAATTTTACTGCGTTCTGTGCAAAAAAATTGCACAAGAAACCATTTTCAGAAGCAGCAGACTCAAATATAGGCTGTGTGAATACAAAACCAATTTTTCGGCATTCGATTATAAAATGCTGGTAAAATATTTTTCTACAAAATTTTGCACAATTATAGCCTTAGGCTCTGCGCAGTTGAACAATTTTTTAGTTTTTTTAAATAAAGCTTAAAAATTTTTTTATATGAATTTTATTGATCAGAGTTCGACTTCGAAAACACATAATGACCTTTTTTATCCAAACCTGACATAAACGTTAAAAACCAAAATAATGTTCAACTAGAGCCGCACATAAGCTACATTTTGGTATATAAAGTGTGACTATACGCAAAGAATATGCAGAGTTATCGTTTGCCGAAAATTCACTCACGTTTGGTGCTCTGGGAGTCACGTGACACGATCACGTGATTTGAAATTTTGCCTCCAGTGTTCTTTTGTGCCATAGTACAAATCTGTATGGTGAAGTTTGACATTTGCCAATTTTTTTGCCAATTTTCGATGTAACCCCCGTTTCCCGGAGCGCCCCCTTAAAGTTAGTGTTTACACTAAGGCCTGTATTCACATACTAAGTGTTATTCACAAACAAACGCTAAGCGCTTGCTAAGCGCTAAGCGCTTAAGTATGTTTAGCATGGTAGAAGTTCAAGTTTGTGAATAACACTTAGCGCTTATAAGCGCTAACACTAAGTGTAAACACTAAGTTTAAGCGTTAGTGTTAGTATGTGAATACGGGCCTAAGAGTTATTCACATACTAACGCTAAGCGTTTGCTAAGTGTTAGCGCTTAATTTGTACTAAACTGTTATTCACAAAATAAACGCTTAAAAATTAGTGTTATACTAAACTTAGCGTTTAGCAACTTTTGTGCTTAGTTTTGGCTTTGGCTTGGAGTGCGCTCCCTGCTTGATGTGGATCCGGAATTCGTTATTTATCGGCATTTCCATTTGCTATTTATAAATCCGATTATAGATTTATTTAAATTACTATTTCTTATTAATAATATATATTTTTTTCGAACTATAAATTTGTAAAAAATGTTTTCAGCAGGTGGATTCCTGAGAAATGCAAAATCAGCTCTACATGTTTCAGGGGGCATATCGTGAAAAATATAAATTTTCAAATAGAAGTTCTTGAAGAAAAATTACTTCGATTAAGATGCTCTACTCAAAAATGTAAAAAACCGAATTTGGACAACAAAGTGCATTTTTTATTTTTGGCGATTAAACGAGCAAAATGGATCGAATTGGTCGGAAAATGTCACTAATATATCCTAAATTGCATGCCCTTCCTTCCCATGGCGGCCAAGAACCTCTCCCTACCCCTTCCCCACACCATCCACTAATTAAGCGCTTAGCGCTTAGGGAGCTCCCGAGGTCCCTAAACTTAAGCGCTTAATTCTAAGCCAAACACTAAATTTTAAGTATGTGAATACAAAATTGAAACGCTAAGTTAAGCGTTAGTGTTTGCTAAGCGCTTAAATAAACACTAAGTATGTGAATAACACTTAGCGCTTATAAGCGCTAACACTTAGTGTAAACACTAACTTTAAGCGTTAGTGTTAGTATGTGAATACGGGCCTTAGTATGTGAATTCGGGCCTAAGCCTAAGCCTCACCTAAGCCTAAACCTAAGCACTAAGCCTAAGCCTAAGCACTAAGCCTAAGCCTGAGGCCTAAATTAAAGAAAAAACCTGCTAAGAAGCATCAGGAATAACTTTACCACACTAAAAAACCCTAACTAGCTTTATATTTTTAAAAAATTCGCAGCTATAGCCCGGAATTTCTACGGAACCTTACTTGTGCTGTAACGCTTCGATCAGCCTGGTCCTGGTGGCTTCAGAAGAAGTTCTGTAACTTTTCAAAGCCTGAACCGATTTACAAAACTTTTTCAGCACTTAGTAGCTTAGAAGTTGCTCTTTCAATGGCAACGGCGGGTTTTTATTTGATTCAGTATTTTTTACTAAATCCAATTTTGAGCAAAAAATTTCATGTAAAGTTTAATTTTTGGACAAAGTTTGATTTCACAGGAAAACCGGGGATCTGAATTTTCTGTAAATTTTTTTTTTCGGTTACAGATTTTTCAGATGTTTTTTACCCTTTCCATTCAGAGACATTTTACAGACTTTCAGAGAAATTTCAGACAAATTTCAGAGAAATTGAGAGGAAATTCAGATAATTTCACCCAGAATTCAGAGACTCTGAATTTTATCTGAAAAAAGTGTCACTGGCTTTTCAGATAAATTTCAGATACTTTTTACAAGAATTTCAGAGAAAATTCACCTACTTTTTACGGATGTGAAATTCATGTGAATTATCTCTGAAACTCCTGTAAGAAGTATCTGAAATAGATCTGAAAAGTCAGTAACATTTTTTTCAGATAAAATTCAGAGTCTCTGAATTCTGGGTGAAATTATCTGAATTTCCTTTGAATTTCTCTGAAATTTATCTGAAATTCCTCTGAAAGTCTGTAAAAAGTCTCTGAATGGAAAGGGTAAAAAACATCTGAAAAATCTGTAATAGTAAAAAAGTTACAGATAATTCAGATTCATTGGTTTTCCTGTGTTTCCAGCTAACGCTTACATCCTACAAACTTCTAACCTAGCCTATTCGAAAGAGCGTTCAATTTTGACCCCCCCCTAGGTTTGGAGTATACAGGGGGACTCCGGAACCGGATCATTAGCGAAAAAATGCGTTTTTCTGACTTATTCGACCCCTAAGGGTTTTAACACCAATAATTTTACTTCAGATTTTTAACTTTGACTTTTAACTTTCACTTTTTATTTTGACCAGCCCTAGGTTTGGGGGATATAGGGGGACTCCGCAGCATTAGTCGATTGGGGGGCTAGAGATCAGACTGGGGGCTTGGCTGACGATGGGGGTTTCATATTATTATTAAAAGATGGGGTAGGAAGCGAATTAGAATCGAAAATAATTTCCCCCCCCCCGCTTCAGTCTGACCGTGAAATTCAGTTATTTAAGTTATTTTCGTAAACACGTAAAACTCTATGCATGTCGATAGCATCGAAGTGACTAAATAGCACCGCAAATACGAGAATTTACGCATTTTCTAGAAAAATGTAATAAATTTAATGTCTACGCAAAACGAAACTAAAACTTTTGAAATGTAAGCTCAATTTAACTATGCATATTTCGCCTCTTTTTTTAGTTGGCAAAATTAAGATTTTTAGTAAAAATGAGCTAAATATGTTGCAAAGAAAGCTGTATTAAGGTGATAGTTCCAGAATCGCAGTTTTTTTACATTAGGCTATTTTCAAAGCTCTTTTTCAGAACAACCAGTAAAGCACGAATAAAATGGGTACAATTTTTAGAAACAAGACTCAAGACTGTCTACTATCACGTTTTAATCACTGATAAAATCCCACGTTAAGACTACCTACCCCATTGGCTTACAATTCACTAAGCCAACGCGGTAGCTAGTCTTAACCGTGGTATTTTACACCAAATAAAAAATGCTCTGGGTGTTTTTTAGTATAGTTCAAGAAAATCGTAGTCTCTTTACTCGTAATGTATAGATCTGTCAGAAAAACGGGTCACTGCGATTATGGAACTACCACCTTAAGTATATTATTATGTGTTAATTTATGACAATCAAACTTCAGGCTGACATTACGACTGTATTGGTCATAATTTTCGATGATTAGCCCCAGTATGTCGAAAAACGATGATTTTCGACAAAAATTGAATTTTTTCGAAAAGGTATAAATCAAAATTTTTTCGCTTGGAAAGTGCTAAAAATGAACTCACCGCATGCAAAAACCTATAAAAACGTATTTTTACGGTAAAAAAATGTCAGTTTGAATTTCCCCCCCCCCCCGCCTTAGTTGCACCCGTATTCACATACTAACACTAACGCTTAAACTTAGTGTTTGCGCTTAGTGTTAGCGCTTATAAGCGCTAAGTGTTATTCACAAACTTGAACTTCCAACATGCTAAACATACTTAAGCGCTTAGCGGTTAGCAAACGCTTAGCGTTAGTATGTGAATAACACTTAGTGTTGAATAGAATGAGGAGACCCCAATTTAGAAAGAATGAAAGAAACGGAGGCGCCGGGAATCGAACCCGGGCCACCTGCTTCGAAGTCAGGCATGCTAACCACTACACCACAGCCCCCGAGTCTCATAGGCCCTAATTCTCACTAACACTAACACTTATATAGTATGTGAATACGGGCCATATATACTTCGCTTGCACAGGAAGAATGTGTTTGAATGTTTTTTGCACTTTCGATTAACATGCTTTTAACATGTTTTTAACATATTTTAACATGTTATTAACATGGTTTTAACATTTTTAACATGTTTTTTGAATAGTATTAAAAACATGTTAAAAAATTTTAACATAAATTTAACACGTTTTTCGCATTTAATTTGCACAAATTTAACATATTTTTAAGATACTCTCGAAAAAAGAAGATTAATGTCTGATTTAGTTTTTTTATACAAATTGATATTTGGATATATATATATATATAAATTTAAATTTTGCTGATTCTTTCAGGTTCTCATCCGTTGGAACAACAAGAGAGAATTGCCTAAAACTAGACCTTCCAAAATTTAGATTTAATTTATATGGCTTTTGTTACTTTTGATAACGGTTTTCCGCAGATAATAGGTGACTGCAACTTTTTAAAAAGTCGTTTGCGTAGGCAAACATTTGTAAAAAATTTTCAAATTACGTTGAACGATATTGACAAAAATGCACTATTTTTCAAGCTAATTTTTCGTTAGCTACTTTTTGGCTTCTCCAACTTTTCTCAATGGTTATTTGCATTAAAAAATACGCTCTAGTTTTTGACACTGTCGTTTGTGTGGGCAAACCTCAGATTTTTCTGATCGGCAATAGCCTTTTTTGAATCGTGATAGCTCTCCTCCATGTCGTTTTTTCATTGTGAAATTTGACTTAAAGTTAGAAAATAAGTAGATTCAGGTGTACCTTTTTCGAAAATGTTGATTTCTGTTTTTGGTGAAATTCTGCAGCGATTTCAAGTTGACCAATTTTAGAAAAACCAGTGTATTTTGAGCCAAAACCGTTGGATTAAAATTATAAGAAAGATACACCTCTGCAGCATAATTACCTACAGTTTAAGCTATAGATCGTTAAATTTGAACAAAGTTTCGCTTAGTTATGCCGTTTGAAAAATTATGCGCATTTAGCGAAAATAGAAATTTTCAATCGGTGATAAAAAATCAGAACAAGGCAGCAGGCACGTGAAACTTACTCAGAAACAGAGCTTTGTAACAGGCTTTGTAACAGAGTTTGTTAAGCATCTTCGGCTGTTTGGTAGTTGTTCTGAACAGGTAATTTTGTGTGGCGATCTAAATTTACCAGGTGTCTCATGGGAAACGTTTTCGTGTAATTCCCTAAATGAAAATCGTCTGGCTGAAATGATAAACCAACTAGGAATAATTCAATATGTTGACACGCTCACGCGTGGTCAAAACCTTCTTGATGTAGTCTTTAGTTCAGACCGACAGTTTGTTAGTGCAGTCGAGGTTGTGGCACCATTTTCTACAAGCGACCATGCAGCAGTCCAATTTTCTTTAAATTTTCCGTCACCACGTCTAGTGAAAGCGAAAAAATTAAATTTTCGAAATGCTGATTATGGAAGTATGAACGATTTTGTCTCATCCATAGACTGGGAAATGTTATATACTGACAGGGGATGTGAATACTTATTGGGAAACTTTTGTGCATTTTTTGGAATATGCTATGTTTTGTTATGTCCCCAAGAAAAAATGTCGTTGTTGCGGTTTTTCCTGGAGTGCAGCTACGAGAAAGGCCTGGACTAAAAAGAAACGTTTTTGGAGGTTGTATAAGGCAACACGTACTGAGAGCAACAACACAGGAAGAAAGTGTTTGAATGTTTTTAACTTGTTTTTTGCGCTTTCGATTAACATGCTTTTAACATGTTTTTAACATATTTTAAGGTAGCGCTGAGCAACAAAACTCATTTTTGGCGCTCAGCTCATGCTATAAATAGCAATACCATTTTAAATGTATATCAAAGAGACATCAAAAAAACCTATTTACAATACAGTTCAGCACTTTAATGTGAATGTGTCAAATTTTATGACCATGTCGAATTTCCTATTCACACTAATTTTGTTTTTGACCTAGCTCAGCGAAACTTCAACTGATTTTGATGACCTTGGTATCAATAGAAAGATCTCTCAAAAATCTAGACGTGATTGATCTTCGATTTTTCATTTTTATTTTTGATTTTGCAAAAAATAGATTTTTCAAAAATCAGTCGTGTTTGAGTGACTACAAAAAGTGCTGCGGGCCAAAATTTGAAAATCGAAAAACTTTCACGTCTGCATTTATATTCTTTCTTTCATTGTGCAAATTTTCAACTCAACGGCAGCTGGGAACCAGGTCCAAAAAAAGTAGTCGATTTCGCTACGCAAAAATGTAAGGTTTGCCCACACGTTTAACTTTTTCAAAAATTAGACCTTTCCTAGGACTGCATATTTCCGTTGAAAAAGTTACAAAAAGCCATACTCAATTTTTTAAGAAATTAAATCAAAAATTTGACATTTTTGAAAATTTATCAGCTTTGTAGGTTTTTCATTTTGGATTTGCCATTTTCACGGCTAAATAACTCAGCAAAACTTCAACGTATTCTTAAGTTTAATACATCAATTTAAAGCTAAGAAACCGCATATTTCAATGATATGAAGAATTATGTTATATGGAAACAAATTTTTTTTGCTACGGCTACAAAATTGTCCAAAAAATTAAAAAAAATTTTCTCACAATATGCACATCAAATGAAAGCTATATTCATTTTGAACAACTTTCCTTCAAGACATTATGGTCAAAAATGTCGCTGAAAAAATTAAACGCCAAAGTCGGTTCCCCTGAGCGCCACCTTAACATGTTATTAACATGGTTTTAACATTTTTAACATGTTTTTTGAATAGTATTAAAAACATGTTAAAAAATTTTAACATAAATTTAACACGTTTTTCGCATTTAATTTGCACAAATTTAACATATTTTTAAGATACTCTCGAAAAAAGAAGATAAATGTCTGATTTAGTTTTTTTATACAAATTGATATTTGGATATATATATATATATATATATATATATATATATATATATATATATATATATATATATATATATATATATATATATATATATATATATATATATATATATATATATATATATATATGTGAAGTTAAGCGGTGAGCTTAAACAGGTCCGAGCAAAGAGGTGATCAGTCGCCTACCTGACTACGAGTTAGGGCAAAATGGAGACAAAGCGCAACGGAATAATGAATACGGTTTACTGGTAAAGACATACACAGGGACAGGGCATTGATGCAGAAATACAGTAGGGACAATATAGACAACACGAGGGACACAACCTACCCGCCCGACAGAAGGATACAGACTAACTGGTCTGATCGTATCGATTAGCTACAGATGCCGAGGGACTCACACGGAAGTACACTAGCAAAATAGATTGAGTGTGTTGCACTTGGTGATGCAACTTGAGTTATGTGTACTTTGTCATTCTTGACATCCCTCCCTCTCCCGAAATTTGGACCCCAAATTTGTTTCAAGATTTTAGTCCCGAGGGAGTTAATTTTGAGGGAAGTGACAAATTGGGAAATATATTCCATGATATATATATGCCACTGTTACATATATTGGTAAGGACAGCTACATAGTACAGGTATCGTAGGGAAGGTTGAAACCGTTCCACTCTATAGTATCCGTTCTAAGAGCCAGGAGGAGTTAGTATCCGAGATATTATAGGAGGGGGGGTAGCGGTAATACCGCTTGTTCGTAGCCCGTCATAGTCCCAAATGGATCCTGGTGTAAAGTGCCATATAAATGACTCGTACAAATCCCAGTCCCGAAAATCGTACATGGTTTATCCGGGCTAAATATAGGTATATAGAGATGGTGATAACTTTCTGTAATATATATACTAGGTTTAGGTAGCGCTAGCGCCTTCCCGTTTAGGTAGAATCCATCCGCATAGATGGAGCGCTGCCTCTAGGGTAAGCGTAGCACATACCGTATTGCCATACAGTTTTTACCACCGATCAGCGTAGTACAACAGCCGTCGCTGTCGACGATACGTGGCTGATTTAGGCGTTTTGCGCAGTCGGGTCCGACCGCGTAGGAGAGCCGCAGCTGGATAGTATAGCTGCTCCGGCGTTCCCGTGTGCACGCCAGCGATACGCGTCGCGTTAGGGTAGTAGGGCGGCTGCAGCGGAGGGTTTCGAATGGATTTCGACGGGGCGGGTCCACCCTTGACGTCCAGGAAGGGAGGCGCAGGTTGTCCATCGAAGTAGCTGTAGACGGCGTTCTCCATGCGCTCCTTCACGACCAAACGCCACTCGGCAAGCTGCTCGGGCGTCTTCCACTGCAGACCACCGGGCATCACAAACGCTTCTTCGGGCCCTTCCTGCAAAAACCAAAGCATTATATAAGTATATAAGCAGCCCATCATGTTCTCGTACCGATAGCCAGGGGCGTAACGAGCTCGACGATCTTTCATGTCGACGCCCGTACCCCAGTACTGAGAATGAGCTGAAGCGTTGGCAAACAGCCACTCTGCATTGTCGACCATCCAGTCACGCACTGGAGGCTGATGGTAAAACTTTTCCCAGGCCAACATGTAGGCCGTTATCAAGCGTGGTCCGCTTGCCCAGGCACGGTCCATATCCTTGTGTCTCAAATTTCGGTCGATCGTTACCTTAATGACCGTACCAGCTGCTTGACGACCTTCAGGACTGCGGATATAAGCCGCAAGGTCGTAACGCTCGTGAAAAATGCAGCGGTCATGATGGAACCAGTGCTCCGCTGTCGATAGGGTGAAATCATACCCTTTATGTGGGAGCTCGATCAGGTTGCCGTCAGGGCCCCGATACTTCCACATAAACGACAGCTCCATACGGTACGTGAAAAACGGAGCACCGTAGTGGGCGAGCGGCCAGCCTACTGAAGGCTGCAAGTAGTGGTAGGCGTATGCGTCGCGCAGTCCCCTGAGCGCAGCCTCAATCGTTCGCATTTCTCCCAGTTGGAAACCAAATATATCCCGCCATTGATCGGGCTGGAATAGATGCGGGTATAGCATCAGATCTGGGATGAGCTTGGCGGTTAGACAAGCTCGAGCCACCCGTAGAGAAGGTGAAGTCACCTCCAGCCGAAGGGGATAGAAAGGGACCCCGTCTTCCTCGAATTCTGGGAAGATCCACGTAACTCGA